>JAWDGP010002623.1:1125000-1185721 GCA_033675545.1 Elysia crispata | reverse complement strand
ACTGAGAGACACTTTCCGTTACTGAATAGATTAGATAACTAAAAGAAAAACGGAAATAGGGAAAGCAGAGCAAAGATAATCAGACTCGATAATGTCAAGATACAATATCAGTAGCGGGCGCAAACCCTTCTATGTTAGCGCTGAGCTCGAAGCTAGATCTAGAGCTACGGCGCCGTAAATCCTCATTGAAGCAGCTTAGCACAGGCTCCGATCACGATGGGACTCCATAACTAACTCCTATTCCATGCTTCATTCTCCCTGGTTTGTCTAAACACTTTCGACATAGTTGCAGGGATCTTAGACTAAAAAAAAAAAAAACATTTCAGTCTCTCTCTCTCTCTCTCTCTCTCTCTCTCTCTCTCTCTCTCTCTCTCTCTCTCTCTATATATATATATATATATATATATATATATATATATATATATATATATATATATATATATATATATATATATATATATATATATATATATATAGAGAGAGAGAGAGAGAGAGAGAGAGAGAGAGAGAGAGAGAGAGAGAGAGAGAGAGAGAGAGAGAGATCCTTTATTGGACTCTCCGTCTTTCTGGCAAATACACCGACTCTGACCAAAGTGTTATTCAATGACTCTATAACATTTTAACCCCCACCCCCCTTTTTCCCACCATCATCCTCCCATCCACCCCCATAATTTGTATGAGGCGGTGAGACGACAAAAAAGTGCAAGAGATCATATTCTTTTTTTTCTCACCTTTCTCTCGAAGAATTGAGAGTCGAAAGTCTCTTCGTACTTAGGGGCGAATTATGGTGTCCATCATCGAACAACAGGGAGGAAAGGTAGGGGAGACTGAAGAAAAGTTGGAGAGAGATAGAGATAGATAGATAAATAGAGGGCGAGAGACATACGCACAGAGAGAGACACAACAGAGAGAGAGAGAGAGAGAGAGAGAGAGAGAGAGAGAGAGAGAGAGAGAGAGAGAGAGAGAGAGAGAGAGAGAGAGAGAGAGAGAGAGAGAGAGAGAGTGAGAGAGAGAGATTTAACAATCCCAATTTTTCAAGATAAATTGCGACTCTTCGCCACAATAAAAGAGTAAAATATAACTCACCAAAAATGGTGGTGGAAAAAACAAACAAACCAATAAATATTGAAATAGCGTGATTATGTCACGCTAAACGAAACCTCATTTTTCTACCAGCTGTAAACTGCTTTCAAATCATGAGGGCTAACACTCAGAATCAGATCTATTCAGATCAACAAACGAAAGCACATAGTTCACATTCTCAACGACTTAGTTAGGTCAGCCATCTTGATTGCTTGCAGTGGGCAAGACGGTAACTTCAGGAACAGGAACGAAGAGGAGGAAATGGGGGAGGAAGGGATGGGAAGATGGAGGAGAAAAACAGGAAAAGGGATAAGGTTAATGGGAAAACGAGGGGAGTCTGTAATAAAAAGTAGGGTAATGGGTTGCTCTTCCATACTTACGTACATTAATACATACATACAAACAATACATACACATACACATAGGCAACTATGCTAAGAGCGATGAGTTTAGCATATATTCCTATTCCGCGCACCATTAGGGTTTTTAGTATGCAAAGAATAATATTGTTATAAGGACTGATGTCTTTGGTCCGTTTTCTTCTTTCAGTTGATGATGAATGAATGGTTATAATTGCCGCCTGGACGGCTGTCGATAAAACAAACAATCTACATGTAATAGTGGAAAATGCACTTAGGGTGTGAAAAAAGGAAAACGTAAATAAAAAAGAATTAAGATAAGAGAGAGAGAGAGAGAGAGAGAGAGAGAGAGAGAGAGAGAGAGAGAGAGAGAGAGAGAGAGAAAGAGACAGACAGACAGACAGAGAGAGAGAGAGACAGACAGACAGACAGACAGGCAGACAGACAGAGAGAGAGACAGACAGACAGAGAGAACGAGAAAGGGACGATAGAGAGAGGGGTTGGACAAAACTTAACGCTTATTTATTTTTGAAAACCAAAAATCTCTCCAACACTTTCATATTGCAGGCTAATATTGAACACTTCTGCCTGGGGTTAATTATGGTAACACCAGAGACCACTGGTAATCAAGATTAAATAGAACACGGTGCGGCCAGAACGTGAGCCTAACTCTCCATACAGCTACCACGTGATAATTAATCACAGAGCCCAGCTGCACAGATGTTTTCAGGTTAAAACTTGCGGAAAAGTCGGACGGGGAGGGGAGGCGAAAAGAGAGTATTCAATAAAAAAAAAAGAGAGGGTGAGGTGGAGGGGGAAAGAGGTGTTAATAAGGCCCAGGAGCAACTCTGAAATGGACTCAGTTTTGGGCCAGGTCAGGCAAGCCACTCAAACTTCTTCTCAGGCGAACAAGCAAACAAACCAGCAGGCACACATCACAAGACTGTCACCCTTCATGCTGAGAGCCAAGGGAGCGAGATCAAGAACTATGTTTGGTTTTTTCCCCCGTTTCTTTGTCTTCATTGTTGGATTAGTTAAATAAAGAAAACGGTAGCCTAGCGAGGATTTCCTGAGAGAGGGGGAATTACTAGAGAGTAGCTGGAAAAGGTGTTTCTATAATTTCAAGCAATATTTATAACCGCAAAACCCATTTGCCTGAAAAAGAAAAGGAACTAGAAACCTTGAAATATTGAACGAGGGGAAAGTTTACTGGAAAATCATAGGAACAACATGATAGTGTCTGCCTAAATCAAGATCTAAAGAAAACGTTCCATAAGTTTTGATTGAAGCGAATTGCTCCAATCAGCTCTTGGCACTCTTTTGAGTTGATCTAAACTTCTGCAACGGATTACACAGCGAGTAAAAAGCATTCATGTAATGGCTGATATGTTCACCATTGATAGATGACTTCATAACGAATGTCGAAAGCAAGAAGTCAATTATTCATCGTCCTATAGTCAAGATTATGCAGGTCTGTTTTGAACCCCGGAAATGCACATCTTACATACATACGTCATACTGGAAGCATCTACACACGCATCAGAGACTCAACAACACTTAAAAATATTCTTCAGAGACTGCTCTCTTACATGCACACACTCAAGGGAGTTCCATAGCACGCACGCGAGGAAAAAAAAAGGCAAACAACAATTCATGATTGTGCACATGGCTGAATAAAAAACACGCACAGAAACTTGAAAAGGCACGACCATTCTAATGCGCTGAAGAGGCTAGGAGTGAGCAATACATGTTTATTGAACAAGGGCACTGCAATTAAATTTGTATGTGACTAGAAAACATACTGCAACAAGTTTTATTCATTAAAAGGAAGACTAGTAAATACAAGATTTAATCACAGAAAAAGCCAATAACTCGTACTGTGCCATGAGCATTATTATAACTAAGATGTTCAAACTTTGGTTTGGGAAACATGATTGCGTCCTTGTTTTAACACTTCTGAAATTTCCAATTTATAGAGCATTGCTTTATTCTATTTTTTTTCAATCGAGAAAATTTAATAAAAAATTCAAGTTAAAAAAATTGATACAGCCTCTCTCTCTCTCTCTCTCTCTCTCTCTCTCTCTCTCTCTCTCTCTCTCTCTCTCTCTCTCTCTCAAGTTCTCCCCTCTGTCACGACAAGTTTTGATTACAAAGTCCTTGTAATGCACTGCATGGAACATAATTATATATACTTAGAATTAAGGCTAACGTAAGAACACTATGTTTTGATATCCGTTTTTCCCCCACCACTAAATCATTGGGCCTCGCTATAACCAATCTTTTTTATTCCTTTTCAGCCTTCCTCAGGAGTGGATGTTGACATCTAATCGTTCAAGGAGCACTTAAAAACGCCTGGCTTAATCAATACAAGTAAATTTACAACGGGAAACACACCGACACTTCACACTTGATGGAAAAGATTGTGCCCGAGGCCTAATAACGCTGCAGTATTTATGACCATGTAGCACATTATGCTAGAACATACGATGATTTGAGCCTGATATTCCTTTCAGTGCTAATCACAAAGTTGCTTTATTCCAAAGACGTAGCACACTGAAAGGGAACAGATAATAAGATTGAAGGAGAGAGTGAGACACACAGAGAGGAAAAATAGCAAGGCGGAGATGGAAAGAATAACTAAGGAGAGGGAAAAAAATTGGGAAGGGAATGAAATTTTAAATGATGATTTGCCTGCTCATTCTTCGGTCTCTCAGTTTCCCGATTATTAATAACTCACACAAAGGCACCAAAGCAGCAAACCACACAGGCAAAGAGAAAGGCCTGACCTAAATCTAGTACTAAACAATCTATTTCTGTGTTGCAATCAAGAAGTACAAATGATATTGCACTAAAATAGATTAGACAAGCACGCCAAACAGACACGTCCCACCTGGACCCTGTTGTGAGTGAAGATCTGTAAAAACAGTCGTCAATGAATTTAATGTCCGCTAAGTTGCTCGCATCCTCTGTAAACGACCGGATAATATTACCAACCAATGCGCAATTTCATTTGAGCAGCATAAAAATACATTACGTAAAGAAGGGTGAACACAAAACTCAACATAATACACTTCACAGTTTTGTAAATAGTAAAGAGATGAAATCATATTGCCTACTTACTACTACTACTACTACTACTACTATCTCTCTCTCTCTCTCTCTCTCTCTCTCTCTCTCTATATATATATATATATATATATATATATATATATATATATATATATATATATATATATACACTTTTCATGCTGCTTAGAGTTATTGACAGCCAGACAGCCATCAAGACCTCTAGTCAGAGCTCCACTTCCTCATCCTCCTCCTCCTCCTCTCTCTTTCTCTCTCAATTCCACACAATGCATATATATTCTCACCTCCTGCAACCTCATGATCCGCTCACACAGTTTAAACGCAAAACAATGACCAATGTAATAAGAGCACGATCATAAATCACGAAAAGAGAATGGCTTTTGAACTTTTAAAACTTCCTTTGCAATCATCCCACGCCAAGGCGAGTACTATTTATGGCTTCGTAATTTAACTATTCCTGTAGAATTAGAGAAAGGCGCACCCGGCAAAACAAGCGTGGATGTTTTATTGTGCTTCGAAGTATCAGTTTTCGTTTTAGTCCTTCTTTTTCTTTGCAATAGGTCCTTCATATAAACTCTCAGGGAAGTGCTTAGTAGAAAAAGTATTGGCTCCTTCAATGTGCAAAGATTGAATGGGTTGTATGGTGAGCTGTACAGAAGATAGATAGATAGATAGATAGATACATAGATAGATAGAAGGATGGGAAGAGGTAGATTGATTGAAAGATAGAGAAAGATAAAACAGAGAGAGAGAGAGCAAGATAGAGAAAAAGTGAGCGAGAAAGGTAGAAAGAGAGATAGAAAGATAGAAAGATAGAAAGAGAGAGAGAGAGAGAGAGAGAGAGAGAGAGAGAGAGAGAGAGAGAGAGAGAGAGAGAGAGAGAGAGAGAGAGAAAGATAGACTTAGGTTTCGTTAAGCAATTGAGCACTTCTTAACGATATAAATTTTTCTACAAGTGCAGCCAGAAGGCAAATTGTTTCAACAACACTCTAATAAAAGTATAGCCCCTGCTTTTCATCCTTTCGAAAGGCGCATACCGCATCAATTATAAAGCTATTAAAAAAAAACTTGAGAATGCGTAATGTATTGCTTCCAATAAGCCTACTGTTTCTTAGTGTTTTGGATTTTACCACTACCAGTCACGAGCGTCCTTCCATGCAGGGCAAACCGACCGGCCGAACACTATTATACATGTTCCTGACACAGATAAACTAAAATAACTTCAAAGGTCTGTGAAGTTTTATTACTACCCAGGCTGCTGTCTAAGTTCAAGCAAAGAATGCACCAACTAACATGGTACATGTACTGCGTTTTGATCTACAAGCAGATAGCTACATGGTCTTGACATGATTGATCGATGAATGTGTCAACGTTTAAAAAACTTACGACGAATTTTTTACGATTTCTGCACAAACCTTTAGTAAAAATAGCCTAAGGTATATTTAAGACAAATAATTGTACAGGAAGATGAATTACAATAGAATGTAAAGTAAATCGAAATGTTGATGTATAAATAGCATACTCTGTTTCAGTATTTTAAAGAGACTAAATGTTTAAACTGCATTCCGGTTATGGTATAGTATTAAAAAGCATAATTAGAGATCCATTTCATAAAGACTGTGACACACACAAAGAAAGAGAGAGAGGGAGGGAGAGAGAGAGAGAGAGAGAGAGAGAGAGAGAGAGAGAGAGAGAGAGAGAGAGAGAGAGAGAGAGAGAGAGAGAGGAAGGGAGAAACACATGCACATGTATATAGATAGATCAACAGATGAAGAATATAAAACAGATAAACAGATGGATAAATTTATGCAGTTAGAAAGATACAGGTAGATAGAAAGATAGATAGAGAGATAGAGAGAATGAGAAAAAGAGAGTTAGAGGCAGATACAGACAGACAGAAAGAAAGAGGCAATAAGGCCGGGCAAATAATGATAAGAAAGAAAGGAAGAGTACGTGTATTTAGAAAAGATGCGAAAGTCAGTGTGTGTTGAACAAGATGGGTTAAAGAAGCAGAAAAGGGATAAAGTGATAGCAAAAAAGAGAAAACAAGGATGGCCATTTCTAAAAAAATAAATAATTTTGAGAGTAGAAAAGAAAAACATTGAGGCAGAAAAGAAGATTTGAGAGTGAGAAAGAAAGAGAGAGAGAGAGAGAGAGAGAGAGAGAGAGAGAGAGAGAGAGAGAGAGAGAAAGAGATATGAAAGGGAAGAAAGAGAATTACAGAAAAAGAGAGAAACAAAGAGATAAGGAAAGAGAGATCAAATGCATGAACGTTAAGATGAGAGCGGAACGTTTAGAAGACGAGCCAAGAGTACTCACCATCAACTGGAGCTGCTGACATGAGTCACATCGACAGGCTGCCGGGTGCACGTCCAAGACGTTCCTGCTGAGCAAAAGCTTGAGGCTTCTTCCTTGGTGGCGGATGGAGCGCTTCCAGTCTTTGGCCGACTCTCGTCCAGACACAGCCTGGAACTCGTTGGGGGTGTACCAAGCATCGTCAACCTGGATACACTTGCCCTTAGAGCCCTGGTAAAGTTTCGACATGTACATCAGTCCCGTGTTATCCCCACACTCCACCTGGAGACAGATGTCCCGATGCCGGAACTCCGGGCTGACGTCCTCCTCAGAGCAGTTGTTGAGGTTCACCACGGTACTCCCCACGCGATAGTTCTTGGGGCCATTCTGCATGAAGCCGGTGTGCATTGGCTCCGACAAATCAGTTTCGTCGCCATCAGATCCAGCTCCAGCTTCGTCAACGCTGCTGTTGCTGTTGCTGCAGCTGCCGGACCTAGTGGTGATAGTGGTGGTGGTAATGTTATTATTGAGGATGCCACTGCCAGACTTTGCGGTGGTGATTTTGACAGGAGGGACCGCACGCGAAACAAGGTTGCAGTCGCTATCTGGAGTTTCTACACCGTTTACGGCGTCGTAAGAGACCGGGGCAGTGCTTCCCTTTCTCCTTCTACCATCCCCTATTGTCGTTGATTCAGGAGAAGTTTGAAGCGGAGTCTCCTCTGTGAATTCCTCAGACACATGTTCATCCGTTGCCTGAACTACTGGGGCAGTCGCCTTTCTCGGCCGACCTTTCGCCCGGCGAGAACGCTTCTTCATTTTCACAAACTCTTCAATTTACGGCGCCGTAATTCCAACTTTAAAAACACACCGAGTGGAAAATAGAAACAGCGACAGTGTGCTGTTGATAAAATCAACTGAATACAACACTAGGTCTAAATAAGCCGTAATGAAAAACACAAGGTAACACAAACTGATACATGAATCGAATACCAGCCAGCGGAGGATAAACAAAGAAGAAAAGATGTCGACCGTGGTAAAACGAGGGCAGGGAATAATGATCTGCGTATTAGAGCGTAATAAAAGCGCGTACAGAGCTTTGAATACAATTATCCAGTGGCGAATGAGTTAACTCCGGTTAAAAGTAAAAAACACGACTTAAAAACAATCCAGTGAATCTGTAATCCAGATCTTCTCCAAGCACAAATCGGAAATGTCGAAGCAAGTGCGGACTAAAGGCCCTTGACAAGGCTGTTTGTTATCGGGAGACAGGGCAATCCGGTGTGTCGGTCGGCCTGTCCCGTCCTTAGTGCCTAGCGATAGGCTTGCTGAGACAGGGAGAGAGGGAGAGAGCGAGAGAGCGGCAGGAGAACGAGCGCTTAGACGAAAATGATTAGTTAGCCAACAATCTGCCTGCCTGTCTCTCCCCCCTCCTTACCTCACTATAAACGATCGCTTTCTTTTCCTATCTTCCTATCCACCCCTCCCCTCAATTTTCACCCATTGTGCTTGGGCCCGTCTATGGCCGGTTCATTTGTTGTGTGCCTGTGGTAGGTAAGTGGCTGTTATGATGGGCAGCACAACATAATAGAACCTACAGGGCTTAAATGGACTTGGCATAAGAACATCAAAACTTAACGCCTATAAATAGATCTATATAAAACTGGACCAAATATATATCTTGATCGAGCAGATCATGTCAGCCTGCTTGACGAAATGGGTTTTGAAATGTTCAATTGTGTCTAAGAAATGTCTAGCACTCTGTAATCACTAATACAATATTAGAAAGTTCATCGTCGAGAAATTCTTTCGCTACAATCAGCCGCAAATCAGAGCGTGTTTGGGGAGGGTGGAGGGAGAGGAGACCTTGGTACTGGACGCGCATGAACCACCACCTGACTACATGTATCTCCACAAAGGGCAGCGTCCCTTCACCCTCACCTCCCCCTTCTCTTCCAGTCTTACACACACAGACCCATAAACACACTCCCCCCCCTCTCCCCACCTTCTGCCTATACTGCCTGCCCCCCCCCCCCCTGAGGCGTGCCTCCTCAAACGCAAAAATTTTTACCCACACATACACGACCAAACTGAGCTGCTACTGTTCAAATTATGGCGTGCTTTGATTTCTCTTCTCCCGCTAGTTTTCTGCTCGCCCTGGGCTTACGGCCCCGTCCCAGTGAAAGGGAGGCGAAGGCTAGATTTGATGGGGAACAGACTGAAGCATGCATCATGGTTTGTAAATATTAATACACTTTTGTGTTTCAATTTCAACTAGCCGAAAGATTTTACCGTATCGCACATTTTCATCTATCATTACAGCTTCACTTAATGTTAATGAGCTTACAAAATGTAAAGATTTTCATTACTGTTTGTATGTAGATTCTCAGTTACCAGCCCGGTGAAAAGGTTTTACAGTTGCGGCTCATATTAATTTGGTGATTCACGAATCTGCAAATTGCAGACAGGAAAAAAAAATGAATTAAAGAACAAACCAATCAAGTAATAAATCACTGGAAAATTCTTTCGTTATTTAAGAATAATATTTACTTAATTGATCACTAAAAAGCCAGCAACAATCTTTTTTGCAAGAGCCTTAACAATCTTGAATCACTGATCATGAAAGGGGTGGAATTTCGAGAGTGTATACGAAGCACAGCACAGCATTCTAAACAATAAGCCTTGGAATCAGAGCAAGCGTCATATGATAGCTTCTCAATATACTGTTATCATGATGAAAAACGAGTGCTTATCTCTCCGCTGTGTTCCTCCAAAAAAAGATGGCATAGCCAACCACAACGAAAGAATGTTTCGATTGGGCTGGCAACTGTTTTATACATGTAGTAATAATAAATCATAATTAACAATAGTAGTATTAACAGCAACAAAAACAACGACGACAACAACATCAACAACAACAACAACAATAATAATAATAATAATAATAATAATAATAATAATAATAATAATAATAATAATAATAATAATAATAATAATAATAATAATAATAACAACAACAACAAAAACAACAACAATAATCAACATTATCATCTTCATAGCTAAAAAATGAGATATAATTGTCATTAACCTCACCCCCGGCCCCCAAAGGAAAAAAAATCAACACAGCGTTTACCTTCCAAGTCATTGTAGTTTTGTAAATAAACCTAAATAAACACAAATAGTAAGCTTGTAAAAACGATTGGGTACTAATCAAATGGAATTACGTCCGTACTGGGACAGACTTCGCTAAAACGGGGAGCAATGTCTGTAAAGATTAGATCTGAATTTTAATCTTGATCTTAAGGTAGTCTTACGAAAGCTGTAGTCTCGTCAAAGCGAACCCAGCACTCTGTGGGTGAGTGGTATAAACAGGACAGCTGGAACTGTCTAAGCGGTTGGTGAGTGTGTTTGTGAGTTTGAATTTATTGAATGTTTATGTTATGGGGTTAAGACTGCATAAACCTGTCAGCCAGAGCTCTCATCCGTTTGTAAGTGTGAGTATACAAGAAAGAAAGAATACTTGAGGTTTGTGGATAACTTCCTTTGGAAATGGATCATATGCAAAAGAAAGTGAGGTAGAAGGTAGATAGATAAATAGATATAGATAAGTAGATAGATAGATAATTTAATAAAAGATATAAATATTTTTTGCTGCAAGAGAAGGAGAGAGGCAGAGAGAGAGAGAGACAGAGAGAGAGAGAGAGAGAGAGAGAGAGAGATAGACAGACAGACAGACAGGTAGACATAGAGAGAGAGAGAAAGAGAGAGAGAGAGAGAGAGAGAGAGAGAGAGAGAGAGAGAGAGAGAGAGAGAGAGAGAGAGAGAGAGAGAGAGAGAGAGAGAGACTTACAAAAACAGGTCAGGCGTTAGATTAGATTGAGAATTAGGTCTTAAAAGCATCATGGGTATGATAAAATATGAAAATTAGCAAACAAGAGTCCCTACTACATGTCTGAACATAAAGAATAATATAAGTAGGCCTATCTAGTTTTAATGACAGTAAATTCTAACACAGTGCGTATGCATCTTAATTAAAGCTATCGGGTTAATTGGTTATTACAGCGAAGTCTTAAACTAAGGATTTCAAACCAGACGTGACACGATAGCGTGCACTTAACTTGGAGATAATAACCAATTCATACATAAAGATAATAAAAATACTGTTTTGTGGTTATAAATAACGAAGAGTCTTTTCTCTGATAAGTTAGTTCAGACTGTGCATTATAAGATATTCTGCGCATATCTTTGGTTAAACAACAGACAAGGTCATTTCTTACTCTAATTCTTAGCAGAAAACCTCGACGGAGTGAACTAAACACTATTTACGGCGCCGCGCTCAAAACGGGTAGGCTGGCCGAGAGTTTTTACAATCTTCTCCATGCCCTGCCCGACGGGAGCTCGATCGATATGAAGAAATGATCTGAGATAATCTTGTTATGGACGAGTTTTAACAGCAAAAAACAATATTCAAACCAATGTGTTTTGAACGCAACACTATCTGATCAGTTATTTAATAAATTCTGCTGACCCTTGGTTTCTGTTACGACCCCTAAGATTTTGTATTCACAAACTCTGTTCTTTCCTTCAAACCAGGGTTAAAAATACATGTAAATGGTTATTTACAATCCGCCCGCGCCTTAAAATTATATAAAACTTGGAGGTAATGTATGGAAATAATAGTAAAAAATATAAAACAATAAAAACAATACCTATTGAAAATGAAAACAAAACAAAACAAAACAAAACAAAAAACCAAGAAAACCAAAATGAGTGAAAAACTTTCCAAAGAACATAGAAGAAAAATACGGATGCTAGTTTTATGCAATTTATTGTCCTTTTCGGCGTCGCTTTCATTAGCTCTGTACTGGCACAGAGCACAGTCTACCTTTTATTAGCGCAAACAATACCAGTCTGACCTGCGGTGTAATATTACATTGACAGAATTATAGCTGCCGTAAAATTTTCCATTACAATTTTCATCGAGCAAAACAATAATAGTTGAAAAACAAAAAAAGGCTTAAGGTGAAGTGCAGACTGGATAGAGATCTCTTGTGACGTCTAGTTTAGCATTGAGGCAACGATGATTGCCAAAGTTTAGTGAAAACTTTCATAGCCCAGCCCCTATTCAGTTCTTCCTCTTCATCTTCAATCGTTTGTCTCTGTCTTTTTCTCTAGGCGGCCTATCCGACTGTTTTACTGCCCGTCCCTCCTAAGCGCAACCGTGTTGTTTTTGTAAAACGGCTACAGCTGTACAAATTAACAAATAAAAGAAAAAAAAAGGTCTTATGCAAACAACCACGTCTCTAGAAAAAAATTCGAGTGAAACAACATGACCTTGTCGTTACAAAGTGCTCTGTTTTAGTGGCTTCAAAGAGATCAATGCAAGACAGGAGAATATAGCAATCAACATGAAAAAAAAAAAACAACCTAAAACCTTACGATTATAATACTAAATGCAATTGGAAAATCCAAAATAACCTTAACAAAAACGACGACGATGTCGACGACTTCGACGACGACGACGACGACGACGACAACAACAACAACAACAACTACAATAATAATAATAATAATAATAATAATAATAATAATAATAATAATAATAATAATAATAATAATAATAATAATGAGGATGATGATGATGATGGTGATGATGATGATGATGATGATGATGATGATGATGATGATGATGATGATAATGATGATAATAATAATAATAATAATAATAATAATAATAATAATAATAATAATAATAATAATAATAATAATAATAATAATAATAATAATAATAATAATAATAATAATAATAATAATAATAATAATAATAATAATAATAATGATAATAATAATAACCATGCGCATCTCTTAAATAAACAGGTACGCAAAGAAATCTGCACTTGTGCAAATAAACAAATATCAATAATTTCTAATTGTATAGACAAACAATGCTGTTCATGAACTTATACTATCACTAAGATCCTTCCGAACACTAACAATACTCCTACCACTATCACTAACACATCTATTACTACTACTACTACTGCAACTACTACTACTACTACTACTACTACTACTACTACTACTACTACTACTACTACTACTACTACTAC
The DNA here is from genome assembly GCA_033675545.1 of Elysia crispata. Taxonomy (NCBI): domain Eukaryota; kingdom Metazoa; phylum Mollusca; class Gastropoda; family Plakobranchidae; genus Elysia; species Elysia crispata. The sequence goes on along the minus strand of JAWDGP010002623.1, from coordinate 1,172,790 downwards.
TACTACTACTACTACTACTACTACTACTACTACTACTACTACTACTACCACCACTACTACTACTACTACTACTACTACTACTACTACTACTGCTACTACTACCAGTACTACTACTACTACTACTACTACTACTACTACTACTACTACTACTACTACTACTACTACTACTACTACTACTACTACTACTACTACTACTACTACTACTACTACTACTACTACTACTACTACTACTACTACTACTACTACTACTACTACTACTACTACTACAGGACGGTGTTTCACCAATTAATGTTACTATTATTTCTGAATAAAATGTTGAATTGCTTATAGTTAGTATTGCTCATACTACCACTTCAAACATTTCTGCTGTTGCCATACGAACATGATCTGGATCATGAAAAAGCTTCTCCATATTTGCAGTAATGTACTTTATACTGTTTTCTCTCATCTTTTTGGCTTGGTCTTGGAATAAAACAAAACAAACCCAACAGTGCGTTAAGATCTTGAATGCCAACAACCTTAGTAATATGAATATGTAATTAATCTTGTCATATCGCTCTCGGTAAATAATAAAAGAGAAAGATGGAGATTGAGCATATAAGGGCTTCATATTACTAGAGAAAAAACGCTAATCCAGATAAAGCAGTCGAGTCATATGACAGGAGACCAAAGAGTAGAACAGACGAGAAGAAGAAGAAGAAGGAGAAGAAGAAGAAGAAGAAGAAGAAGAAGAAGAAGAAGAAGAAGAAGAAGAAGAAGAAGAAGAAGAAGAAGAAGAAGAAGAAGAAGAAGAAGAAGAAGAAGAAGAAGAAGAAGAGGAGGAGGAGGAGGAGGAGGAGGAGGAGGAGGAGGAGGAGGAGGAGGAGGAGGAGAAGAAGAAGAAGAAGAAGAAGAAGAAGAAGAAGAAGAAGAAGAAGAAGAAGAAGAAGAAGAAGAAGAAGAAGAAGAAGAAGAAGAAGAAGAAGAACAACAACAACAACAACAAGGACAAGAAGATGTTGTAACAGGAAAATATTGTATACACTGCTACTTAGATAAAAACGGCAAAAATAGCCAAACGAAAAAAACCAATGACAAATTAAAAAACCCCACAAAAACCAAAACCACAACAAAACAAAACAAAGAAGCAGCAAAACAATTTAACGCGCACTCTTTCATATCTCTCAAGTCAGTGGTTTATAAATGCGTAAAAAATTAGCACCTCTCTTCTCCGACGCCAACTTGACTTCGAAGAAAATCTGTCATGTAACCTACGCAAGGATTTAAGATCCTCTTCGCCATAAAACAAGAAATCTATTTCCATAACCGTCGAGAAATTAAAAAAAAATATATATGGACAGAACATCAAGCGAACCGCCAACCAAAAGTCCACACAGACCCCCAGGGAGCAGATGGCGAACGAAACGTTCTCCTTTTTTCCTTTTTCTCCGTTTTATTTTTTCCTCCACTAATTCTATTCTTTTCCTACTCCAAAAATCCACTAGCCAGTCAAAGGGCTTTTGATCGGGGCGACCCCGTGAGCGATCGTGATGAGCAAAACACTCATTCCCAAGCTCGCCTAAGCGAGTGAGTCGTGCTGCTGCAGAGACCCGCGAATGGCACGGCGTCGTCAGGGCAAAACGGACCAGCAGGAAGTCTTTGTGTTCAGGCCTGGCTGAGTGGAGACACTGGCTGGGGAGGGAGGGGACGCGGCAATTTAGTGTAACTCTCATGGAGGACACTGTGAAAAGACTTTTTCTGAAGCACGCACGCACAAACAATGGAGATTGAAGACGAAGTAAAGACCTCTGAAAGAAAAAAAAAAGTGGAAAAAAAAACAAAACAGGGTAAATAGTTTGAATGATAAATAAAATTGTAGGACTAGCCATAGATTTTTACAGGTTGTTCAATTTAATTTTAAACAGCTTTTACTCACTCGATTATATTGTTCGGTGAGGTTTGTTCAGAAGGAGAAAGGATCGAATAAGCTGCAATGGCTATGAATCTTTATCAAAGTGGTAATAACTACCAAAACTTTGCGTCACAAAATGGAGTTTAGGATGAGTCTTGTACTTTACTATTTAAAGGATTAAAATGTTTTACAAGCTTCTCCAGAGATGCCGCTAGCAACCAAGTTAGAGCACAAACTCCAAAACAACGCGTCGCTCAAGTGTAAAAGTTCGTTCACCAATTGCAGCAATAACTCGGTTTTTACCTGAGAGGGTTTGGTTTTTCAGGATCAAGAACTCCGTGTCGCATGTGTCCCTTTTAGGATTAGAATCGCCAACCTTGTAATTCAACAACGGAGAGTCTACCATCAGTTTCCCACCCTGGCTCTGCCTTATGGAGCAATGTTTGCTCTCTCTCTCTCTCTCTCTCTCTCTCTCTCTCTCTCTCTCTCTCTCTCTCTCTCTCTCTCTCTCTCTCTCTCTCTCTCTTTCTCTCTCTGTTTTTTTTGTGCAAACTGACGTGAATTTGCCTAATTGCACTCATGCAATGCCAAACAACTTTTAAATTGCTTGTATGATGAATTTGAAGTAAATCAGCATAGACTACATGGACATCACTGTGAACAACAAAGCACAATAACAGCCGGATTTACTTGGTGCACATACAATCCACAACAAAGTTATATCGCCATACACGTCCTGTTGGACACAATGAGACCCCCAAACTCATTTTCCGTAAGCGTTAGTTTCGAACCCGCCATCCTGTGATGCGGCTAGCTTAGGATTTACCGATTATGAGGAAATAGTGTACCAGAGTAAGTTAAACGGAGGCCGTAAGCCACCAATTCCTTGTTGGAGTTACAGGTTAGGATGACACTGTGTGGACTGTCTCGCTCTCTTAAAACGATCCAAGGCTGTGAAAAATAAGAAATTTGCCTACGAACAGATCGATTTTTCCATTCCATGTATTAATTGAAATTACAAAAACAAAATAAAACTAATTTCACATTTCTTTTTCATTCTATTCTCAGAGTAGCATGCAATCCAGGTTACAATCATAGGAGGCAGACTAAAGCAGGTTATATTTATAATTCATTGAAGGCGTTAGCCAACCACATTGTGAAGATATGCGTTGTATGCAAACGCACACACACAAATAATATTATTGATATAACCTTAATCAGACATACATAAGAACGAGATGAAAAGAAAACAACAACAACAACAACAACAAGAACAACAACACACAGACACTCAGTAACAGACCATAGACAGAATTTAGTAAATGAATAAAGTACAAACATCCGAATAAAAAAACCCTAACGAACCGGAATAATGCAAACAACAAAGAAAATAAAAAAAAAGGAAAAGATGTGCTAAGTAAACATAGGCGAAAGGTATTTTTTTTCTGAATTTTCCCTGCAGCATTAACATAATTTACGAGATAAATGAACAAGCAAAACAGAAAACAAAAGTAAAATAAAAACATTTAAAATAATATAAAAAAAACCCCGACACCTATACATCAAACTCATTAAAGTAACTGCTTCACTGCGTTGAATAATATTTTTGCTTTGCAAACAAACTGAGGGCTTTCCCCTTGTTTACTGATGCTGCAGGTTATAATAATTATAAAAATTTCTCAGCCTCATGCCAAAACCACTCACACCTCTTTTGATGCTTGCGTCTGCTTGCTCTAGTGTGTATGCCCTTCACGCCCTGAGCATACGTGTACCTAATGTGTTGTTAATAATAAACGGCCATTATCCCCTTCCGCCATTGACGATTTCCCACTGAGAAAAAAGCCAGGCCTCGAATTCTGACTGAACAACCTTTGGACGGTCTTGGACGGACGCACGAGTGGACACTACACAAAGGATTACGAGGATGACACACAGGCAGTCTAAATTGCTCTTCTGTCACAGCTGCAGTCACTTTCAGCGTTGCCAGCCGACCACACGTACATTACAATGTAACTAGATCAGAGATTGCACCGTCGTCTTCTTTTTTTTTTTTTTTTTTTAATTCATTTACACAATGTTCACGGTACTCTCTCCCGCATATAGTATACGACTCTAAGAAAGGCTTATGTTAGACAATTTAGACAAAGTGTGAGATTATCTCCCCATGCATGTACCTGTTTTAAGTCTCACGGCCTCGTTAAACAATTTACAAGTACTAAAGAACTATCTCCGTCAAAAAAAAAAATCGAGACTGTTAAAAAAAACCAACAACCTTCTCCTGCTTTTCCTCCTCCTCCTCCTCCTCCTCCTCCTACTACTACTACTACTACTACTACTACTACTACTACTACTACTACTACTACTACTACTACTACTACTACTACTACTACTACTACTACTACTACTACTTCTCCTCCTACTGCTACTACTACTACTACTACTACTACTACTACTACTACTACTACTACTACTACTACTACTACTACTACTACTACTACTACTACTACTACTACTACTACTACTACTACTACTACTACTACTACTACTACTACTACTACTACTACTACTACTACTACTACTACTACTACTACTACTACTACTACTACTACTACTACTACTACTACTACTACTACTACTACTGTTACGACTACAATACTAGATATATTTCTCACAACTGCTCCCGTGTAAAACTCTGAGAGATACAAAGGAAAGTGAGAAATACTTATAATTACTAGTTCATGAAATATCAATCTTCGACTCAAACAAGCCATTGACAGCGGTTGACCTCGGTCCATATTAATCTACCATCAATGAGATTGCGGTAGACAAGTACATTTTGCTGAAGAAAACAGTCGGTATCATATTTTGAATTGCTATCACATGCAAGGTGTTGGATGATGAAATTAGGAAGCGTGTCTAAATGCAATTTTTGATTATTGCAGAAAATGAATAAGAAACATTGAGAGATAAATCATGCTTTAAAAGGCTCAAGACTTGGAGGAGCAAAGCTAGCGGACAGGGCGGCTTGATGCGGGCCCTATTATATTATCGCCTGCCAGAATGACCAGGCTACTTACCCGGTAATTGCCAGGCTGTATGCCAGGCCCGCTGATTGATTGATGCCTACAGGGAAACAAAACTGTGGGCTCTGTCCTGTGCTGTGCTGTAGCCTCCAGTCATGAAAGTTAAGTTAACGAAAAGGCTGTGGGAGAGACACCAATCGCTCGGACTAGCAGAAAGCCCTTCGCGGATGAGGGAAGGCGATTGTACAATTATTTACGCGTGTTGCTCTCCATAACTTTTCTGACAAGTTTGGTTTTTGGATCAGTTTGAGGTGTACAGGGGGCTATGGGTGAAAAAAAAAAGAGTAAAGGGGAAAGGTGGGGGTGGGGAAGGGATTTTAAAGTGTTCTAATATAGTTTATGCTCTGTTTCAGCAACTTTACATATGTTTTTCCAATACTGAAAACAAAAGAGAGAGATGAGAGAATCAAGAAGGCTAACCAAAAAAATTCGTTTCAAACGTGGTTTGCGCTGCAAGAGATTTAATGGTTTTGAGCCTGACGACAGTCAAAGAATCTCCAATCACATGAATTTCGATAGACTAGAATTAAACAAAAAATAGTATATGTTACTAAAGAATTGGACATGCAGTCAGTCGGAGCAAGATGATTTTAATCCTCTTCTCCCCCCCCCCCTCTCTCTCTCTCTCTGAGTATTTGCTCTCTACAAGGATATTTTTGAAGCTGGTAAGTAAAGTGAAAAAGCGACAATCCATCAAAGATCAAAGATTTTCAGTTACTCAGATTTTATTGGTTTCACCTTTTTTTTCTCAGCCTTAAAAGAAATTAAATTTCTGGTAGAGATGGAAGTAAGCTATTGCTTGCGGAATATTTGTGCTTATCGCTACTTAAATACAGTGTAGTAAACTTACCCCCTATCACTAAACCTAGGCCAATAACCTTACGCTGTCGAGGATCTACCGGAACAGCTAACATTTTGTCAGCCTACAGCAAAACGTCTTCATTTTCTTTTTAATCTTGCCTTTGAAAGATTCATCTGACATATCTCGTTAAAAGCCAGAAGAACAAAGTTATGTATTTTTAACATTTGCATCCTCGGATAACCATTACTATTATGTAAAACCAGGCTATACGACATGTAGAATCGTTTAAGAGCTTTCATTCTATCTGGGTTTTCTGATGAAAGAGCTTATCTAGACCTTTTAAGCAAGTTATGTTTTCACACAAGTGTTTTCTCTTAGAACGAAGCTCCTCATTTCTATATCATGAATATAACTATTGTCTCAATCCCATCAAAAGCAAAGGGATTTAAAACCTTTGCTGCATACCAACCAAGCTTCGTCATGCAGAGCAGAGTTAAAATATATTATTAATAATAATAAAAAGAAAAAATTAAAAGAAAGAGGAAGGTGGGGTGGGGTGGGGGGGGGGGGGGGGAGATAGTTTCCATTTATTTGAATTGTTACACGTGACTGGGCAAACACTATAAATTAAAACCATAATGCTTTCCACACTGTTGCACATTTTTTCAATTTCCCAATCAAACAAAAAGGGTAAGTTTGAATCCACAAAATGAATATTATTTTATTATTCGACTCCCAGTCACGAAGTTCTTCATGAATCTACCCGATGGTGAGCAGATCAAGGGTATATATATATATATATATATTAAAATCGGTTGTAATTATCTGCAACCACCTGGTTTATAGGAAACGAATGGAGCTGAAAAAAATTTTTGTTTTTCAAAGTTATGATCAATTTTTTTACTGTGCTATCTCTACTGGTTTTTTTTTTTTTAACTTCTAATTCTAAGTGCCTCAGTATTTTTTTAATTGAACTTGCTGATGCAAAAAAAAAAATATGTAAACAAAAATAAACACATACAAAAATTTAAAAGGTCATCCTGCTTGAAAAAAAAAAAGGATTTCGCTTCATTTCACTTTTTCATGGAAAGGAGAAAAATAATTAAAAAAGAGATTGTTTTAATTTTTAAAAGATAAGGAACAACTTTTTTTCCATTGAAAATTTAATCACAGAAAGAACGGTTTAAAAGTCCTTTTTTGAAATTACAATTTGGGTTGGATGGGGCAAAGAAAAGGGTAGTTGCAGGGAATTGGTTGAGGAATTATGGGGTGCAAAGAGGCTTATAAATGCATTGTTTGCACAAACTTCAGCGTTGTAATGTTCACAGTCATGATTTCACACAAACATGAATATCATTCGAGAAGAAACAATGGTGCTAGCAAAATTTTAACAACGAGAATGATAAGAACTAGTGTTACTGACGTTGGTGGCAAACCAACAAAGAGATAAGGCAGTAATACATAAACACACAGAAAAGAATTTTTTTAGTGGTAATATAATTATATATAAACAAATATTTACACATAGGCCTATCATATAAACGCATATATAACACTTTGCCTGTCGAATCCTAGAGATCACTAACACTGTCGTGTCTAGAGCTCCGAGAGCTGAAAGGATCTCTCCACTGCTCTCAACGCCATGATTTTATTACCCTTCTCGCTGCCATAGCACTGTGTAAACAAAACCTAGTTATGGTCCTAAACAATGGTGAAACCATGATGGCTTGGTTCAATAAGAGTACTGCCTTAAAATCCTATTTGGGCCTAAATCGATCTAAATAAAGATCGAAAAATCTGAAAACTGCTCATGAACAAGAAAGATACCCTCTCTACACCGCCCCTCCCCCCCACACACGCCCAAAAAAAAAAAAAAAGCAGTGAAAAACAACAACAACAAAGTCAAAAAACAAAAACAAACAAATAAAAATGAATATAAAACAAACAGCCCTCTTTAATAATGTAAACAAACGAGAAAATCAACGACAAAAATTTAGAAGATAAAAACTAAAGCATCAGCACATCTGGGTACTAAATTCGAACTGCAAATTAAACTATAAAGAGAGTTGTGTGTTGATGTTAAAGACACAAACTTGTGCTGTATTACATGCTCCTGGGAATGGAAAAAAAAAAAACGATATAGGAAGAGAAATATGATATTTCCGATAAGCGTCCGAAAATCAATACCATTACCATAACAGTGACTGATTCAGCAAGGACTTTGCTTGTGCATGTACTATTGCAGCGGGTATAGGTACGAATAATATCTCTCCAGGGGTGATGGACATTATCGTGATGATTTGAGATAATACTTAACTGGCTCAGAGAGTCAGAGGACATTGAACACCTCTGGCCAGAGATCCGTCTTCAACTATACTTTACTCTTAAGGGCGTGACGAAGGAGAAAAGGGGAAGAGATAGATAGATGAATAGATAGAATGATATATATATATATATATATATATATATATATATACATAGATAGATAGATAGATAGAGAGAGAGAGAGATAGAGAGAGATTGAGATAGATAGATAAATAGACAGAGAGAGAGAGAGAGAGAGAGAGAGAGAGAGAGAGAGAGAGAGAGAGAGAGAGAGAGAGAGGGGGGGGGAGGGAGGGAGGGAGAGAGAAAGAAAGAACAACATAAGCAGAAATTCTCACATCGAGAGACAGAGAAACAAACAGTCACCAGAAGAGAGACATAGATGTATTAAAGACTTACAGACTGACATACACAATAATACAGTCAGAAAACCCAGCAAGATATCAGAGAAACGGGGACGGAGAGGCAAACAACAAAGAGACAAGCAGACAGGGAAGGAGATAAAAAGAGAAGAGACAGAAAGACAGAGACAAAAACACGTAGTGAAAAAAATCAAGGACAGAAAGACAGAGGCGTGATTGGATGCCAAATCTCTTTTATTTAGTTTCATTTTGATTATTTCTTTATTCATTTTATTTTTAGTTTTTACAAATTCGAATCACGGTAATCGTATTCTGCTAATATTAAAACAAAATTTATGCATGAACAGTAAAAAAAAATTGAAGCATGTCTTCCCTGAAAAATCCTATTTCATTATGTTTGAGTTTCAACATCGTGCAAACTTAAAACACAATTTAATTCTCGATAGCTTTTTTACGATCTATTGCAATATTTCAAGTTTATGGTTCGAGCAATGCGACCAATTCATTCACTAATTAAAAAAGTAATTATAACAAAAAGGGGGAAAAATTGGAAAGCCAACTTTTGATGCTGCATCAGCCTCGCAAAAAAAGTAATTAGATCGGAAATGAGTTTGAAAGTGTAACATTTACGCTTGGCGTGAATACAGCAAGGCAAACAATACCGTCTGATTACACCCAGCTCGGGCTCGTCATAGCCTGCAGCCATCAGCGAAATTAATAGAGCCAGGTCCAATATCAATAAAGATGGCTCAAATGAGAGAGAAGAACGCAGGGAGATAAATAATTGTACAAGGTGACGTGTGAAAACCACACTTGTGTGATGTTGCAATAAAGCTGCACTTTAAAAAATAACCAACAAAAAAAAAAAAAAAAATGATTCAGAGAGAAAGAATTTAGGCGTAGGCTTATTTTTTTCCCTATCCTAAACCCACGTCTCTCTAAAAAAATTACATGAACTATTCATTAATTTAAAAAAATTGCTCTTTTGAATTTGCTTAATTTGTTATGTCAAACTATGTAGAAGGACATATCAAGTGTATGCTTATTGATCCGTATCAAGTAATGATTTATCAAGAGATTGATAAAGCGTCAAATTCAGACAAAGTTGTCGCTGCTACTTCTCCTCTTCCTCCTCCTCCTCCTCCTCCTCCTCCTCCTCCTCCTCCTCCTACTACTACTACTACTACTACTACTACTACTACTACTACTACTACTACTACTACTACTACTACTACTACTACTACTACTACTACTACTACTACTACTACTACTAGAACATTGATGATCGTGGCTTTATTGTCTAGTGATATACACTCGGCTCATGAATCGGGATATTTGCGGTTCGAATCCTGGCCCTACCAGAAAGGCTCTGACCATAAGTTTTCTCACCGAACTCAGGTGCTAAATGAGTACTCAATTATAAGCAGTGAACGATCTTTCTAGCAAGCTTTAAAAAGTTTGTTTCTACTACCTGCTTTTCTATGAACTTAAAAACATATCCTGGTTGAAAATTGCCCGTCTGGGATCTTTCTACAGCGCTTTGAAGATTTTTATGGGGCTGCAACAACAAAAGTGCTCATTTACTTCTGCCCTCTGCTATAATATACTATTGGGGCCATATTACGGCGCCGTACTTACATATGTAGATGGTCAATGCTAAAATAGAACAGCCCATGTCTTTTGAATTTCTTTAAGTAATAATTATTGTTGTCGTTTTAGTTGCAGTAATAGTATTCGTACCAGTAGTAGTAGCGGTAGTAACAGTAATAGCAGCAGCAGCAGCAGCAGCAGTAGTAGTAGTAGTAGTAGTAGTAGCAGCAGCAGCAGCAGCAGCAGTAGTAGTAGTAGTAGTAGTAGTAGTAGTAGTAGTAGTAGTAGTAGTAGTAGTAGTAGTAGTAGTAGTAGTAGTAGTAGTAGTAGTAGTAGTAGTAGTAGTAGTAGTAGTAGCAACAGCAACAACATAAGCAGTAGTTATAGTGTACTAGTTGTTGATGTGGTAGCAATAGTTAAAGTGACAATACAATTAATTGCTGTGGTAGTATTAGTCTTAGTAAAGATAGTAGGAGTATTAGTATTAGTAGTAGTAGTAGTAGTAGTAGTAGTAGTAGTAGTAGTAGTAGTAGTAGTAGTAGTAGTAGTAGTAGTAGTAGTAGTAGTAGTAGTAGTAGTAGTAGTAGTAGTAGTAGTAGTAGTAGTAGTAGTAGTAGTAGTAGTAGTAGTAGTAGTAGTAGTAGTAGTAGTAGTAGTAGTAGTAGTAGTAGTAGTAGTAGTAGTAGTAGTAGTAGCAGTAGCAGTAGTAGTAGTAGTAGTAGTAGTAGTAGTAGTAGTAGTAGTAGTAGTAGTAGTAGTAGTAGTAGTAGTAGTAGTAGTAGTAGTAGTAGTAGTAGTAGTAGTAGTAGTAGAAGAAGAAGAAGAAGAAGAAGAAGAAGAAGAAGAAGAAGAAGAAGAAGAAGAAGAAGAAGAAGAAGAAGAAGAAGAAGAAGAAGAAGAAGAAGAAGAAGAAGAAGAAGAAGAACACACAATTATTATAATACTTTATCAGTGAAGGAGATGTGAATTATTCTTTTACTGTTGGGCGCCCGATTTGACTGGGTAAATCTCATGTTACTTGAAACACTGTGTGGTTATAATTTTAAATCTAAAAAGCAACAAACTATTTTCCTGTATCTCTTAATCACCCGGAATTCCATCGAAACTTTTGATCGATGTACCTTTCTCAGCTTGTAATGAACATAACAGATGAGCAGTAGTTTGGAATAATACGGTATTGTTGCGCCCTGAGAAAATCTCCCATTTGCCTTGCACAAGAGATCCATATATCACCAATAAAACCTTAATCATCACCAGTAGCTAGACTGCGCAGTTAGTTGAGATTAAAGAGAGAAAAAGAACTACATCACTTATTGTTGGGGTGAGATCCCATCTCGCCAGCTTTGAAGAAATCGCTGTGCTCATATAAGATTCTTCGGGAAACTCCGGAGTCTTTTAATTAATGAAAAATCCAGCTCACCAGATAAATAGAGTTCTCATTCCCTTACCCTGATTGGGTGAAAAGCCATGTGTGGAAAATGTTCTATATGGATCTATATTTTGAATATGCTGGATTCAAATATGCAAGACTGCTCACTTTTCACTTGGTCATTGTCAGAATGATATCAAATTCTTTATCCATATTTTATCTCTTTCTATCTGTGACTGTCAGTCAGTCTGTCTGTCTGTCTATATCTCTTTCAATGAAACATTACTTTTACATATTAATTAATCCTAAAAAAAAAGAAAAGAAACACAACTAAATACAGTTTCTTTATAACTCTTTCTCATCTCTGGCTTCATCTTGCTATTTCTTTGCATCGTTGCTCTTTGCCCCTCTCAGTGTATGTCTGCTTGTATGTCTCTCAGTCTCTGACCATTCATTCCTAGTGCTTATTAACTGTAATGCAGTCTGCAACACCTTACTAACCATCAGCTGACTATTTTTATGGTACAATCAAGATAACCCGATTACTTTCCTCTTCGATAATAAACTTAATTTGGATATCACTGGTCTTCCTCTGTCTCGAAAACAATGTGTCTTTTTTATTTATTTCTAAAACGTTATCTTAACACGGAGGTTTTGTTGCCAAACTTAACTTATGGTCCACTCCAGCGCTTATCCACCCACCCATCGTAAATCTGCCCAAGTTTTCATTGAGACGGAAATCTCCCTCTGCCTGCTTGATTCTTTTTGTAACGACAGGGACTCTTTGGACACACACACACACTTACACAAAAGGATCTTTATATTACAAGTATGTGCTTATCGGCGCTTGAGCAAACCGGCTGATCTTCGCCAGGTGATGTGTTAGTGCTGTGTAGTAGTAATCAGTAGCCATGTGAAAGGAGGCCTCAGGTAGTTGATTATAGACTGACCAAACACAGTTGACTCGTCCAGAGGCGGAGTGTTGCCGTCCCTTACGCCAGCTTACATGCTGTGTTGCTATTTTGGATCAAGGAAAACTGGAGCAGATTGAGGCAGGGAGCGAGTTTCAAGCTTCTGCTTGTTCCAGATGCAATAACACTGTTGCTGTTTGGTAGAGGCGGTGGTGATGAGGATTTTAAATACGGATTTAATAGAGGGTAGAAAATCGGGAATTAAAGTGAGAGGGCGCGTGATGGTTAGAATGGAGAATAATAATAATAATAATAATAATAATAATAATAATAATAATAATAATAATAATAATAATAATAATAATAATAATAATAATAATAATAATAATAATAATAATAAACTATTAGCCAAGATTAAAGATATATGTGAAAGGCAGAAAAAAGGCTCAGAGAATGTGTCACCTTGCCACCTACTGAAAAGAATACCTCGCCACCCCAAGAAAGATAATTCATTTTGGATGATACCAAAGTATCTCCTCTTAGAGAAAGGATATCGATCTAAAAAAACTGAATAAAAAAAAAGTTGAGGGTAAATAATTCTATATTTTTAAAACAAAAATTGCCTTGAGAGTTGATTGATTGAATATTTGATATAGCTCATACACATAGATGTATAAAACTGAAAAATCCGTTGGACATTGCACAGCTGAAACGTTGAAAGATTCAACTGATTTACGGACGGAATTGGTTTGAAACTCCGCACTGAATGATTCTTGAAGTTTTCATGGCGACCGATTTACGACACCGGACTGACTTATGAGACTAAGATGTTTAATATGCTCGATTTTTTTAATTTACAAAATTGTAAACTAAATTAAGATAAACAGTGCATGTGTTTAAATTAATCGCATGTGAAAGCAATCACAGCGAAAAGATTCGACGCATGATCAAAACGAAATGAAAAAAAGGAGTAAAAAGAAACCACAACTAAGTAAGAAAGAGATCTAGACTTTGCGTAATAAGAAAACGTGGTAACAAAGAGGCATGATTTGGAAGATTTTCTTTTTTCAACCAATTATATTGATATAAATATCTGTCAAATGCAAAGTCAACTTGTCGAAATAAGTTAAGAACTACCGATGATTTCATTTTCCCTCGCCCCTAATCCTCCTTCCCCTCTCCCATGTGCAACGTCTACTCTACTCCCTTTCCCCCTCCCTGGTTTTCAACCTAAATAGCGAAAAAAAAATGCGAAGGCCACAAGTTGCCGCAATGATGGCTTGAAGGCTATGAGGGCGAGCAAAGTACACGTTTCACAGACACACGATACATGCTGAGAATGTGTAGTCTTATCAACTGAGCAACGAATAAACCAAAAACACCCCCATCAATTTTTCGAACGTCGTAATAGATCTTTACAGTAAGAAAACGAGTGGTTTGGTATACTGGCCATTAGTTTTAGATCCTCCCTTGCCATTCCAACCCATTCACTACATAGGTACAGCCGCTGACACGCACATACACACAGGCGATAATTAAATACTTATGTTTTTTCCTTTTTTTTTCTTTTTGGTAAGGAAACCAGGAGAAGGTATACACTGCAAGTACAAGTCATGCTTTAGATTAATTAAGTACACCCTCCCGGACCCCAGTCCTCTCTCTCTCTCTCTCTCGCTCTCTCTCTCTCTCTCTCTCTCTCTCTCTCTCTCTCTCTCTCTCTGCCCTTGTCCCCTCCTTCCCCAGTCCTCACACGCTGTAAATATCCAAGGGAAGTTAAAGTGTAAAACTACTCATAAAAAGGACCAGCATGCACCATATAACCACATTATAATACATGCGCTTGTGCCACCTAATCTCCCATAATTCACTCTGAACACATTATAATCCTCTCCAGATTCTAACACACACCAAAGATTCCACAGTAATGAAGTCAGCAACTGTCACGACAGCGCGTGTCCCGTGTAATTAAGAAATAACTCTTACGTAGGAATATGTAATGTTTTAATCGAATAGCACGAGAAGCAATTGCACCCTACCCAGCGACCTAGTTGAAGAGGAAATTAAGTGCTTTTTTTTTCAGCTCGGTTCATTCGCACACGGTCATATTATGAATTTTTAATCAGGTTCTCGAATTATCGAGTTGTATCAACGCTCAGTCGGGGGATTGTTGTTCATGTACCAACCTTCATTCAAACAATAACGTATGGATAGTAAGTGGGTAAACTCACATTTTAATAACCTACATCTATTCGTTAAAATTCTTTTCTCTTACAGCCTAACCGGTTTTTTTGTTTTGTTTTAAGGCTGCACCGCAATAAAAATCAATATGTAGTATCTAAAAGTAGACGTGAAAAGTAGAAATTGTCTTACTGCTATTTCTTCTTACCAACGCTTACATAACTAGCTCTTTCAACAGCTTTTCAATCCTGACTTAATGGTCTGAAAAGAGCAAGATGGTCAACAGTGGAGAAAGAAAAGGGAGCAGAAAAGATAAAACTGATAATGTGAAGGACAAACCATGATGTCATTTCCCTGGAGCAACTCTTAGATGGTAGAATCTATCACTCATCGTTCCTTAAAAGAAAAGTTGTCCGAGATTAATTAAAACAAAAACATTTACTTAAACTAGTTTCGCTCTTATTAGCCGTTATGGTACATTCGCTATAATTTGAAGAGGATCAGAGTTTTTTTTTTAAATAATTCTTCTGAGATTGTGTAGAAGAAGAACCAGTAGTGTCATCACACTTTTTTTCCCATCGTGTTAATTATGACAACAATAAAACCAATTCGAACTTACCTATTTTACAATCTTAATTAACTTAGTATCATTTTTTTGCGCACCTTGCAGCAGACTGCAGAATAATTGTCAAAATTGCTGTTCAATATCATTTTTAGTAATCCGCGTTGAATTCTTTCAGGGCTCTGTACAAAGACGGGCTTTTACCTAAATGTTGCAGTTGATAGTTGTACACTTTTGTTTGTGCAAATAATCTTACTATGTTCAATGCATAACAAGACTATAAAAAAAAAACCAAATGTTTTGCCAAGTTGTCTTTTATATTTTCCTCGTAACACTATAATATTGCAATTAAAATAAAACAAACAAAATTACATTTGTCAATGTTTAAACATTAATTGCCCCAAATAACCGCCAACGAAACTTATTCCGCTGAAACCTTAATTCTCTTACATCAAATTCCCATTCTTTTTCACCCAATCAAGATGCAAGAAAATCCAGAGTGCACCAGACTTCTCACATCGAAAAACGCAAGTTTGCAGGTTCATATTTTCATCAATGTATATTTTGACAATTGAAAAAAAAAAGGGGGGGGAAGGGGATAATTCAAGTGCATCTGTTACCTTTAATTATATATTCTGATAAACTTTATCTGTCTAAAATTATCTCAATACATTGTATTCTTTCAATAATGTTAAATATTCGCAACAAAATTTCTTTTTGCTTTGGTCTGACAGTTTTCATAAACAGCGTATAAATATAAATGATTCCTCCTCTCTGCCTCTGTGTCTGTCTGCCTGCCTGTCGATCTCTTCCTTCTTTTTCTCTTTTTCTTTCCTTTTTGTTTGTCCACCACTTTCTTTGCATCTGTCTGAGAGAGAGAGAGAGAGAGAGAGAGAGAGAGAGAGAGAGAGAGAGAGAGAGAGAGAGAGAGAGAGAGAGAGAGAGAGAGAGAGAGAGAGAGAGAGAGAGAGAGAGAGAGAGAGAGAGAGAGAGACAGACAGACAGACAGACAGACAGACCGGCTGAAACAGACAAACTAACACGACTTCAATAAACACAGATCAATGCAGATCTACTTATCATAATATTACAACCGTAATGAATTGAGCACTATGCGTACCTCTGTTTCACTAACTTCAACCATGTCAGCTTCTAGGCGATTATTAAAACAGCCTGTACATTTGATACAACAAAACTCATATTTTATGACCATGACTCTAAAACCTGCAGGCTGACAACACGAACAACGATTGGGACACAGACTTTATTACTTTAGCCACGAAATCAATATTTGAGATCAAGAACATCCAGATTTCAACGCCTACCAGTGTTAAAAACTTTGAAAAAGAGAGAGAAATCTTCAGGATTAACTAAATAGTCTATTGTTACTTTACTCGAGATATTGATATTACAAATATGGTGCAAATAATTAATATTCTTGACTCTTTACAATGTTAAGAAATTTCAATGTATTTCATAAATTTCAAGTACAATAGACATTTTTATCAGACTTCTCCAATTATAGATGAAATTCAGGCATGAAAATGCAATTAAAAACATTTTCTTTCTTCTCTTTACTGTTATTTCATGAACATGTCGGTCTGATGAAGACAGACAGTTCAGTCCAGTAGGCTCTCCAGCTTCATGCACAGTTTTCTTTGCAACAGCCTTTGGCCAGATGCTTCCGCTCGATTTAATGGGATCGAGTGTTCTGCATCAAACATGAACACAGCTCGAAGAAAATATGCTACCAACCTCTCACTTGCTACAAAGTCACTTTTGTCATCACCCATGTTAAAGCCAAACTTCTAGTGCAAACCCAACTAGCTTGCTAAAGACTTTCTAGTCACGCGATTAGGAAATCACGGTGATTGATTGCTACCTCCTATGATCAAAGTTTAGATTGTTACTGTTGGTTCTGCATTCTATTGTTTTCCTTCTTGTGTTTTGATCAAATTTCCTGGTTGCTTTGTAATCGGTGGAAGAGGAGTTAAATTTCTCACTAAAATCGATACTGCGTCCACCAAAATACTTTGCAAAGGCATAGGTGAACGTCAATTCTAAGTGTCGTTTTATCTTTCGTCCAATGTACATGGCAACCAGAAAACTAACCCTATGGGATAGGCAATATATATTATATATTCCGACGAAGTCGGAGTCGATAAACAAGACCCTCAACATAAACCTTATCTAAGACTCGGCGATTCAAAAGTAGAGCCGATTATATATATATATATATATATATATATATATTATTAAGACGAGAATGCAATGTGGGAGAGATTAGAGCAGAAAAATCTATGAACACAGACTTCTTTAGTGCCCAAAGATGCTCGCAAATGCCCAACATGAAACGCCTTGATCAATTCTCCCCAATGAAAATTGGCATGCTTTTACCTCACCAAACAAAATGTGTCTTTGCAACCCATAAAAACCAAAAAGGAGCGTGTTTTATCAACAGTGTAATTACATGATGATAGCAACGCCGAATGGTAAAAGCTTGCCGTAAAGATCTTAGCAACCACTGATTGGAGTGGTCTGGCTCAAGTGGTCGTGTTGGAAAAGTAGATCTGGTGCCGAGTGGGTTTAAGTTACGTGGGTGCGACTTTGTTACAGAAAGGGTGTTTGGTTACACACGTTTTATGTGCGAACAGGTTGGAGGCAGTTGGTGGCTTTAAAGAGATGAGCAAATATTTGTTTAGCGCCAGGGCGGAACGAAGCTAAGTCCGTTGATGTATTGTTATAATAACTAGCTTGGACGTTGCTGCGGTGAAGCTAAGGTTTGCCTAGTGTTATTGCAATCTAATGAAACGAAATTCAATCTTTGCACTAAAATTAAAAATAATAATAATAATAATAATAATAATAATAATAATAATAATAATAATAATAATAATAATAATAATAATAATAATAATAATAATAATAATAATAATCATAACAATAATTATAACAATAATCATCATACTACTACTACTACTACTACTACTACTACTACTACTACTACTACTACTACTACTACTACTACTACTGCTGCTGCTGCTGCTGCTGCTGCTACTACTACTACTACTACTACTACTACTACTACTACTACTACTACTAATGACAACAACAGAAAAAAGTGTTTTATGTCTTATGTCTAATGAGCGTTATTCTGAAGCGACTTTAGGCCTTTGCTTTGAACGTAGGACAGAAATTCTTCAATTTACAAATAACTGCCAGTATGCGTTGTTCCAGAAGTTTAAACAAGGTTAATGTCCGTATACAGAAGAAAATTGCAGCAAAATAGGGCTTCGGTAATATATAGGAACATGTTTAGAGAAGCCCACAATCAATTATAGACACAAATCAAAACCATAGAGCTCGCTAGTTTGAAATTTGGAACCACGAAAAAAAAATGTATTTTCGGCTTTCCACCAATCCATCATCCTCTGCAGGGCTGTGGTACACTTTTTCATCAACTCTTTACATTTTCCCGTTCTGTACACTTGTAAATCTCGTTTCGACCTACTGCAATTGGAAGCGCTCGAGTGAAGAAAGGAGGATTGTCTTTATATTTTTGGTTTCAGCTTGTGTTATCTCCTTGCACTCAAGCTCCTTTTTTTCTATCTTTTGGCTCGATGTCATTATTTTTCCTACCGTTCTCATTCTTCTTTCTTCTCACTTTCCCCCACATTTTCTTTTTTTCCCTTTGTTCATTTTAACCTTAAAAAATAATTTTCATCCTTATTCAAATAAGTCAGGCAAAGGTTGGTTTCACTTTGATCCCGCCCCCCTTTCCTCTCTCTCTCTCTCTCTCTCTCTCTCTCTCTCTCTCTCTCTCTCTCTCTCTCTCTCTCTCTCTCTCTCTCTCTCTCTCTCTCAGTACCACCATTTGCTGACGTGCCTGTCTTCTCTTCCTTCAAACCACCCTGTCCTTTTCATTTACTCTCTTCTCCATTTTATAAATTGCCCTCTTAGTCTTACTTAATACAATTACATTCAAATTAAAAACTAAATTCTTCTTTACAGCCTTTTCAACTTCAAATGCGCAGGCATCGTAACTTACTCATAGGAAAGTCCAATTTTTCTCCCACCAGTTGCATTTGGCTTGATCCTTCTTGTAGCGGACTCACTCTTTCGACGCTGTCAGACATTAATAAGTGGCCCACTTCGAATTAAGCATGTCAAAAACATATCTCATCAAAAGATCTCAATTTTTTTTACATAATATCTTAAGATGTAGAAAAAAAAATTAATTTCTTGGGTTGTGTGAATTTCCAGCTGCACATCTTTGTAACGGTCAGCGTCCCTTTTGTTTGTTGAAACAAAACCATATTGATAAAATTAATGTGGCCTTTGAAGGACATACTCGGGTTATTTTCAAAAGTTCATGTATAATACTTTCATAATAATCTAGATTGTAAGAACAAACCTGAAGCACATTGTGTTAATATGACACTTTTTTATTACCTGAAAAAAAAAATTCAAAATCTTAAAAATTTTGTAAAAAGTATCAATATTTGTATTGTGGTTACATTCTTTATGGCATGAAATACGAGCTGCTTTACTTTAAAATTATGTTAAGATGAAAAGTTTACGTTAATTTTATCATCTTAGGAATTAATCTGTCCAGAAAAAAATAATTACTATGTGATTGCATTACTTTAAATTTAGTTAAGATTGATAGTCAAAGGGTTTTGACTTGAGCATATTTTGGGAGCAAGAAATGAAAGTTGATGAAGGACCGCTTTTTAGAGTGAAATAAAATCAAATATAATTAAAAATCAACCTGACCTAAAAATCTCTGGCACAAACACTAATTGAGCTGATTTTGGTCACATTGGCCTTTCACATACTTCCTGGATAAGCTCATTATTGTTAATATCATCGTGTTGCGAACCACTTTAGTCGCGCCTTCTGTAATCAATATTTTTAACATTGCCGTCTTTTCTACGCCAATCACGTGTCGCCTTTTTTTTTTTATAAGATGGATGTTTTTAACTTTACTGTGTGTTAAAAGGGATTTTCTTCACACTTTTTATAAGACGTCTTGTTAACTGATTTTTCAGCGACGGTACCTATTGATTAACCTGAATGGGTCATGGCAATATTGTTGTTAATATGTCTTGTGAGCTATTCACGTCACGCTTTGTATATCTCGACTAAAATTGTTAAAATTTGTCATAAGATACTCAAGCCACTTCCTCTATAGAGTGGAAATTGTAGAAATTTATATAAAATGAGGCAACTTCGACTTCTTTCACCCCTATCTCCTCCAAAACCACTCAGTGTAAAGAGATGAAGTTTACTGGATTTTGATCTGTCAAGATCAGTGTCCCACACGGTACAAAAAAAATGACAGTATAATTATCGATTTAGGGTAAAAATGCATTTGAAAGTTCATTATATTTCTTATTTTGTAATTAATTCATCAAAATCTTTTCCCAAAAATGTTATGATAAACCAAAAAACATATAGAAGACTTCTTAGCGGTTTACAATTTTCAAAGCGGATTTTGTTTTGAGAACAAATTATTGTTATTTTGTTAACATAAATATATTTAAAAAAAATGTTATTTTACTTGAATTAAGTGAAAACTTAACAACTGAAAAAATAAATGATATTTGACCTATTCCAGCGTAAAGACAAAAGCATCATGTAAACATGTCGTTCTGTGCAAGGAAGTAGCTGTGATTTGATTGGTAGACATTTTAAGAACAATGTCATCGTCACCTTTTCTTCCGGAGCGGCGGTTGCGAACGTAAACACTATTTCTGCATCTCTTGCACGCGTTTCGTACTTCTATTCTATTTTATACCAAAGATATCGACCAGAACCTCTAATTGTCAACAAGGAACCGTAGAAACATTCAAGTTAAGCCATTTTATTAATTTGCCACCCATAATTTGCCTTGTTTGAGTTATACAGATTAAGACTATATCTAGAATGAATAAAAGCTTTAGCAATTCAGGGTAATTCAATGAATCCAGAGCCTTAATTTTTTTTACTGTAATATTTTCTGAGCAGCTGCACGATATTAATTTGTACTGAAGAGTACTTTTTCATCACATCAGGTCGAGCACTACATTGTATCTATAATGGGTTATCAGCACCCCATTCTGGTGTACAGATAAACGAAAAGAGGGCTGCTTAAAAAATTGCACCCAAATTTAGTTTATTCTTTGTTTTTGCTTGGGATCTCACCTTTTTACCAATGCCTCAATGTTCTCTATATTTTATTGTACTAAGAGTGTCTTTGGAGTTATAAATGTTATTATTGTAAAGTTTTCTTTTCTTCAATGCAATCGTATGGCTCTGAAGGATATAAGTCTGATATTTTTGTGAAGTTTACATTTCTTAAATGAAGATGTTTGGACGGGTAATGAATATAAAACTCATGTCACATACAGCATAAGGCGACTACGTGTCTATCATTAACATACGTGACAACTGCCTCCCATGTCTCGCCCTGCTTAAGACGGCTATTTTTTTAACATGTATGGTATAAACACTTCCCGCGTCAGGTACTGTTTAGTGCGACTAATTCTGACAAATGATATTAATGCTTCCCATATCACGTCTTATTTGGGCCCGCAAACTAAATTTCTCATTAACATGTGTTTAGGCCCACTTCGTTAACATGCGGCATATGATATGAACATACTGCGCTCGTCAGTCAAAAATGTGCAAAAAAAAAGTGGGGACGTGAAGACTAACAAGATCTAAGATAAAGATCTAATGATTGTACGGAGAATTCGATAAATCAATATATCAATTAACGTATCAACTGGAAAGAATGAAATAAAATTTGAAATAAAATCATTGAAAGGATTCGCGTCATTATTGTGTGTTTGAGAGTAATGATTGCACATTGGATTTTCTTTTCAGTGGAGTAACATTAAATTAGAAATTTCTCCATGCATGATAAGATTGCATTCATGCGTGCATCGGTTTCACTTTACATCAAAGGATGTCTCTACAAGAGAAAAACAATGAGAAAAAATGTGTCTTTTCTATATAGACCGCTGATCTGAAATGAATATAGCATAATCTTTATTAATTTAGTGAGAACTTGGCCAATGTTGGCAAAGTCTAACTGTCTGAGATACCGTTTTAAACCTTCCTATTCGAAAATTATAGTTTATTGTTACTCGAAATCTTAGTGAAAAAAAAAAAGAACAGCTGTAACCAAAGAATAATTAGATAGTTTTAAAAAATATCCCGAAACTATGGATGTTTAACATTAGGAGAATCTGCTGAAAACCTTCCATTTTCTCCTTTTTAAAAAGAGCGATGACCGTAATTTCTTGTATCCCAACATTAAATCCCAACCACAAGAAAACAAAGAAGTCCGCATCGATGAGCTCTGTGTTTGTATGTGCTGTAAAGGAAAGGGAAGATGGAATTCTCAAATTACTATTAACTGTTTAAGCAGTGAAAAGCTCTTACTTTTGTATAAGCTTTTTTCTTCCTTTTTTGACATTATTGACATTGCACTCCTTGATTGTTGTTTCATAAAATTTGGGTGAGCAGAGAGAAAGAGAGATAGAGAGAGAATGAGAGAGAGAGAGAGAGAGAGAGAGAGAGAGAGAGAGAGAGAGAGAGAGAGAGAGAGAGAGAGAGAGAGAGAGAGAGAGAGAGAGAGAGAGAGAGAGAGAGAGAGAGAGAGAGAAACACATTAACAGTTTATGACAACTGAAACTATCTGAATGCAAAGCATTTGGATTTTTTGTAAAGAACACCCTTTCAAGCCATTAGACAATCCGAGAATAATCTTAATTTTTTGTTCTTTCATAAGCCGACAAAGTTAACCTGATATTAACACACTAGCGCTATAAAATTTGAAACTTAGGAAGTCCAAGTCGATGGCAAGTTGAACGCTCAAAGAGGTCGGGAACAATAAAAGAAAACCACATCGACAGAAAAATCAATATGCCATACATAGAGCAAATCAAGTACGGCTTGACGCATTCGCAGCTTGGCCAAATAAAGAAGGCTGTGGAAAATGGATGCGTGAGAGAGAAGAAAGAGTGTTGAATCTTTCAACAAAGAAAAATAATACACTTTCAGTGATTGATCTGTTTGAAGTATGAAACCCTAGACTAACAAGCTAGCGATGAATCCGCTTCTAGTTCTAATTTTAATCTGCTATCACATTTTTTTTGGTCAATTTCTTAAAATAAGTCTGGCTGTTAGAGGTCTGTACAAAAAGGACCGATAAGAAGTACCGCTCCCCCCTCCCCCCCAACCCTTTCTATATCCTCTTTCTCTCCACCTTCTTTTCTCTTGCATCCTTCCCTCTTTTCTCCCCCTCCAACTCCTCTCTCTCTCCCTCCCCCCCCCCCCTCCCCTCTCTCACTTTCTCTCTCCTTTTTCTCTTTCTTCATTCCCTTCCGCGCCATACCAACACATTTCTACCCAAATACAAACACATTAACTCCTTCTCTCTGTCATTTTACACGAGAGCGTCCAGAATAATTTAGCGCCATTGAAATCGGCCTGGCGATAAGCAATATTCCTTTGTTTCGTCTCATTCTCCTCCACTTTCTTTCCTGTCTCCTTACACACATCCATTAGTGAAATTTGTGTCAGCCTTTGTTACCGTGGGCAAGAAAGTATCCCTATTGTGCTTTACCCCCGCATCTTTCCTTTGCCTTTCAACACAAGTTTTGAGATCAACGCCCACGCAAGACGATTCGTCAATCGTTTAACATTTTAT
Organism: Elysia crispata; assembly: GCA_033675545.1. Lineage (NCBI taxonomy): Eukaryota > Metazoa > Mollusca > Gastropoda > Plakobranchidae > Elysia > Elysia crispata. The sequence continues at coordinate 1,149,016 of JAWDGP010002623.1, read as the reverse complement.
CTCCAATGCCTCTTAAAGGCATTTTAAAGCATTTAACTGTTGTATCGGTCTCATGACAAAGTCGTTAGGCCTACTTCGCATTTTCCTAGGCTTTTTTCCCTCGTTCGGAACTCTTATTAAGTTAATAAAAATACAAGCTGTTTATTACAATAAGTATAAAAAAAAATCTATTTAAAAATCATCAACCTGGGTTACTAGTAGGTGGTAAAGACACATGACATTAAACAGAAGATAAACAAATAAATACGAAGCTTAAAAAAGAGGACAAACAAAACAAAAACTGCTTATCAGCCTTAAAGCGCATGCGCCAAATGATCCGTCAAATAATAATTATTGGTAGTCTTCAGACAATCACCGTTCGTGTGCTTGGTTGCACAGGACAATCTCATTACCTCCTCCTCCTCCTCCTCCTTCTTCTTCTTCTTCTTCTTCTTCTTCTTCTTCTTCTTCTTCTTCTTCTTCTTCTTCTTCTTCTTCTTCTTCTTCTTCTTCACCTTCTCTACCTTTCTCTCTCAATATTGTAAGACATTAAAAAACAGAAAAAAAAAAAGGCGAGACAGGGCTTTAAAAAAATTATCCTCCACTCCCGATTAATCTTTTAAAATTCATAATAATTGAGAAAATTTAAAAGAATGTTTTAAAAGAAAAAGATGATAGGTTTAAAGTATCATACTCTTTTATGATCGCCTTTTTCATATGTAGGCCTTAATTAACGCAGTCGAAAACTTTCAACATTCCATAGAAAGAACTTCTAATTAGTTAATTTTTTATCTAGAATTCTAAATTCTTTTCCAAGGGACAAGAATGACATTAAATCAACATGTTTATCAGCAATAGTTGCCTTTTCTTGTTGCGTAGCGGTTTAGGCGGATATTAGAACCAACGCTACCATGAATATGTCCCATCTAACATGACCTTGTCAGGTGACATCAGTAAAGTGATTCACCACTCACAACCCATCGCAATTCAACCTGAGCAAGTCCACAGTATGACAAAAGGAAAGGTTTGACAAAACAAAGGACAAAAAGACACCTAATGTCGTAAAATGCCTTCCTCTATCGTCAAAGACAGTTTCGGGTGATTTTTTCCCCCCCAAAGCTCTTAGGAGAATGATTATTTTTTGTGCTGAAGGTTCGACAGTGTGTATGAATGTGTGTCATAGTTTCAAGCCTGTAGAGGAACAAAGAAACCGCCCTGACGGCGCCTGACGAGACACACACGGGCGGGAACGAAACAGGGAACCACTGCAGTGACAAGATGATGAGAGAAATGATTCAACTATGAAACGCAGAATGATGATAATACTTTAAGTCTATGATGATTTTTTATCCGGATAATTAGAAATTAATACAAATCTCAGGCTCAGTTCTATGCTTTTATTGCTAATTCCTTTTCTGTAGAGTAAAATAGTTTAGCACACATAATAAGGATAGGCTTACAAGTATAAGGCCACAATTACTTTAGGAAAGGCAATTTATATATATACATCAGAGTCTGCTACGAAACTCAATATGATTTTGGTTATATTATTCATTTTCTTAAAGGACACACATTTATGAGAAACTTAGAGAGAGAGAGAGAGAGAGAGAGAGAGAGAGAGAGAGAGAGAGAGAGAGAGAGAGAGAGAGAGAGAGAGAGAGAGAGAGAGAGAGAGATAGATAGATAGATAGATAGAGAGAGAGAGAGAGAGAGAGAGAGAGAGAGAGAGAGAGAGAGAGAGAGAGAGAGAGAGAGAGAGAGAGAGAGAGAGAGAGAGAGAGAGAGAGAGAGACACACTGTGACACATTCTTACGGATTTCAAAGATAGCCTTCATCATGAACCCCTATTTCATCTCATTTTATCATTCGCTCATTTTTTAAAAACTTTCTACTGGTAGGTATACATTGTTAAAAAATAAAACCAAAAATCTACCAGTTTTATCAATACATATACCGTAAATCATCATATTTTGGCTTTTGATTTGTCGTGGAAAAACGTAGTCTTTTGTCCAATATTACAGGGCCTACTTTAAATGACTTTTAAGAGCAACGCCCGCAGTTTTGTGGTTCATAGAATCGTAATTGTTTTTCCCAGATAGCAGCTTGGCAATGTTTTTGATTACTTCTTCTTCTCAAATGCCCTGTCTGGAACAGACATCGGCGATCATGATTCTCCACTTGTCCCTATCTTCCGTCATCCGCAGTAAGGCTATGTTGTCTTTCTTGTTTCCTGTCACAAAAGAGCTCAAGCTATCAAGAAATGTAATCCTTTGTCTACCTCTGCTTCTTGTACTTTCTATCTTGCCTGTAAGAGATAAAAATTCCAGTCCCTTATGGCGACATATGTGGCCTAAAAATTTCAGTTGCCTTTTCCTTATTGTTTTTATGAGGGATCTCTCTTGGTTCGTTTCTTCTAATATCGATTCGTTTGTCCTCTTTTCTTTCCATGATATTCTTAACATTCTCCTGTAGAACCACATTTCCGCTGCCTCTAAATTTTTCTTGGTTCCTGCAGTTATTGTCCAAGTTTCGCATCCATATAAAAGTATAGACCACACATATGTTTTCAGAACCTTCAATTTGGTTGAAAATGATATATTTCTATTTTTAAGAATGGTGCTCATTTTTGGAAAGAAGCCTTTGCAATGGCTATTCTCTTCTTAATTTCAGTCCTGCATTTACCGTCAGATGTCAATGTATATCCTAGGTATTTGAATTTCTGTACTTGCCTGATTTGTTCTCCCTTGCTAAAAAGCTTGCATTCTGGATTGTTTTTCTTCTTAGATACTACCATACATTCAGTCTTTTTTACATTTAGAGACAATCCCAGCTTTTCACTCTCTTCTACAACAATATTTAGAAGCCTTTGTAAATCCTCTTCCGATCCTGCTAATAGAGAAGTATCATCTGCATATCTTAGGTTGTTCAGATTTTCACCATTCGCTTTGAGTCCTTCACTTCCATCCAAGTTTCTTAAAATTACTTCACTGTACAAGTTGAACAAGTCTGGTGACATCACACAACCTTGTCTCACTCCCCTTTTAATATTTGTGTACTCACTGAGTTCTCCACCTACCCTTACCGCAGCAGTTTGATCCCAATAGAGATTTCTAAGCACCCTCAAGTCTTTTCCGTCAATATCTAGCTGATTCAGCATTTCAAACAACTTTTCATGCTTTACCTTGTCAAAAGCCTTAAAATAGTCAATAAAGCATTTTGATTACTATCCATCAGAATACTGCAAGCATTCGGCGAAATCCACACAGAACCCAGCATTGAAGAATCTCAGCAAGTACATCAGATTTTTCACATTGTTCTCAGGGGGAAAAAATTCTTTTTAACGGGTTCTTCGACTTATAGTTATTATGATGTAATGAAATTGAGAAAACTAGTCGGACCATAATCTTTAAAACATAAGGTAAGAAGAAAAAAAAAAGGATGGCTCTGAAGTGGGAAAGAGGGCTAGAGAAAGTTTAAAAAAGCTGTCGATTAAGAAGTGCACTTTAATATCCATCTCTATATCAGGTTTTTCTCAACTCGCTTGTCTCAGCTTTGCAGCTTGACTACTTAACGAACTTAACAGAACCGGAAAAAACCCATTCAAAATGGCATCAACGTCGCTCTTTGCCGCTTCCTCTCCAGCTTCTTAAATCAATACTTCTGAATTAACAAAGTAGTTTCCATTTCTTTTTGTCGGAGTCTCTGTGAAGCTAGAGTAACTAACATTGAATAGTTTATGCGGCCTACCTGGCTTGAAAAAAAAAGTACTTTACATCGTTCTATAACACAGGCAAAAACCATTAATCTTGTCCTTAACCCTTCTCCTCCCCCCCCCCCCCCACCCCTTTCTCTCTCTCTCTCTCTCTCTCTCTCTCTCTCTCTCTCTCTCTCTCTCTCTCTCTCTCTCTCTCTCTCTCTCTCTCTCTCTCTCTTCTTCTTCTTCTTCTTCTTCTTCTTCTTCTTCTTCTTCTCTATCTCTCTCTCTCTCTCTCTCTCTCTCTCTTTTTCTAAGGTCTTTCTACAATAGATTTTTCGCCGTAAGTACCAATATATATTCGTTTTTTTTTTAAATCTATATCTTTTTTCATAACCTAGATGAATATTATGACCTGGGGAAAAATTAAAGAGTTTAAATGAAACAAAATCTAACTCGAGATATCAGGAGTATTGATGTTTTATTTTATTTCAAATAATAAAAAAATTATTTTCCATTCTATACAAAAAAAAAAGATATCTTAGTCGAGTTTAAACACCTGTTCCATGCATCGCGTAAACAAGCAGGCCTGATACAGCTTTATGCATATGAAGAGGTTGATTGATTAAAGTTCTTGATATGAACAAAAAAAAACAAAACAAAAAACAAAAAAACAACAACTTGAGAATTGATGCCCAACGCTCGTCACCAAATTTAAATTTAATTTCTTTTCCTTGCTTGCGTTTAATATTAAGATTCCATCTGATTTGAGTTTAAAAACATTTCCAAATGTTTAAAAATGAAAAGTACAACATTTCCTACAAACTCTGGTGCAAGACTGGTTGTGCTGGAAACGTATAGAGGATCTATACTGAATCAGTGAAGTTTACTTGGTTGCTGCTATGTGCTTTGATCTCACGATACACCAGCAGTGGAGTGAAAACTCTGGTTCATAATGGAACAGGACACAATTACACAGCCTTAAACGTAATTTACACTCTAAGCCATGACGTGCTACAAATTAACCAAATCATGCTCTTTTCACGATACACAAACCCAGACTTGAATGATTAAGGGGGTCACTGCAATGATACTCTCAAAGAAAACGAGACAAAGGATTTCTGATTCTCAAAACTGTTAACCGCTTAGCACAAGAATAGTTCCATTCCTTGTACCTTTACCGACTTATAAATAAATGAAGATCTGACAACCTTATTAGTTTATCTTACAATAAAGATGCGTGTTAAATCTCTAATTTGGTACGGCTGTAACAATATCGTGTATTTAATTTTCAAATTTAAGGCAAGGAAAAAATGTTTTTCATGTTAAATTGAAATTGAAAATGATAAACAACAACGCGGGTAAAAAACTTGTTTATAAATGCTCGTTAATACTCTACCTGATGTTTTCCTCGCATGTATGATTTATGTTTGATTTTCGATTAATCAATAAATAAAAACATATCAGTCGCTTGATTGATCAATCGAACAATAAACCAATCTCTCGAGTAAGCAATCAACCAATAAATCAATCGATCGATTGATCGTTCACCCAATAAATAAGTCAATTCATCGATGTACCAATCTATCAATAAATAGATACATCGATGGATCAATTAACCAATTAACCAATCACTCTATCGATCGATCGATCAATCATGAATCAATCATGAAGCGATCAACAAAATTACCAAATATACACTCACCCACTCAAGTAATCACTAACTAAGCTATGAGTCAAACCACAACTGAGAAATAAAAGACAATATTCCTGCGGAGGATCTGAAACGGGTCCTTACTTCAAAAAAAAAAAAAAAAAAAAAAAAAATGAGGCTTCTGCTTTATCAGTAAATTTTTTCGCTCAAAATAGTTAAAAGTCGATGTCCAAAGTACTCTTTATCTTTAACCCAATGATGCTATGCATGCTACCGATATCCCACAGAGCCTAACCGCTAGAAACTCATCTTGTGTCAATATTAAATCCTCATCGTTTTGCCAGGATTATTTTGGCCACCCATACCAATGTTTGTCTAAGCTTATGATGGTTTTTAATCGCTGCATCAGCTCATTTTAGAGGGGAAAAAAATAAAGCAAAGCTTTGCCGACCTTAAAAGAAAGCAGAAGAAAAAATATACGAATAGAATAGAGAGTGACAAAATTCGCTAGACTGCAGTTTAATGAGAGTCTTAATGACTACATGAAATTCTCTTCGGGCTATTTCTGTTTGAGTGCTTGGAACATCTCCACAGGCTATGTTCCTCAATGTGAAAGCTAGCGCTTCTACCTTCACAGAAAATAGCGTATCTACGAATGCATCTGAGGATCAAACTGGACTTGAAATAAAGATTCGCCAGCTTGAACATGTACCTTAAAAGATGTGGTAATTTTTTTTACAGCTTCAACAGTTAATTAAATGGTTTTAACGTGTGAAAAATTTGGCCTAAATAACAATAGCGAAGCAGTAGACTGTTATAAACTAAAGCAACATAACCACATTGTTCAGTTTTCTTGAAAAAGAAAAGAAAAGAATTGATAAGAATTTCACTCGCAGTCTTTGGTGTGGCAAACAATCCAGTTACTTTTATAACTGCGTGTTTTGATTTGATAGGAAAGCTTAATAGCCTACTAATTCATTTCAAATTAAAATTGATATTTAGAAAAGCTTTAAAGATCGGCACTTGGGAAATTTTTCTTAAAACCTAAGATCCGAGTACACAAATCCTTAGCGTGTAACTGTTACAGGACGAAAAATAGATTTAAGTAATTTTGTATGTTCTTTGTTTTAATTGCTAGCAAGCATAGGCTAGGCCAGTACCAGATTGAGGAAGAGCTGGAGATATTTTGTGAGGTTGTTTACAGAGTATTTTCTCCGTACATCTTCGAATCCTGTTAGAAAAATCTGTGACTTTATAAATAAATGGCAGACATTTGGGGCCTTACACTAATAAGATGCAGCCGAAAATGCCAATTCTCTCTCTCTCTCTCTCTCTCTCTCTCTCTCTCTCTCTCTCTCTCTCTCTCTCTCTCTCTCTCTCCATCGTTATCTACTTATCTCCCATCTACTTTACTACCTGTCCATCTATCCAATTATCTCTCTCTCTCTCTCTCTCTCTCTCTCTCTCTCTCTCTCTCTCTCTCTCTTTACCTTTGTCTACTTATTTATCGATCGATCTGTCCATCTGTCTATAAACCCTTTCCGCCTACTAAAAATCTATCTATCTATATGTCCATCTAAAGAGAGAGAGAGAGAGAGAGAGAGAGAGAGAGAGAGAGAGAGAGAGAGAGAGAGAGAGAGAGAGAGAGAGGGGGGAGGGAGGCAGGGAGGGAGGGAGAGAGAAAGAGAGAGAGAGAGAGAGACAGAGAGAGAGAGAGAGGCGAGAAGTTAAGGAGTGAGAGAGAAAGAGAGACAGAGAGAGAGAGAGAGAGAGGGGGAGGCAGGGAGAGAGAGAGAGAGAAAGAGAGACAGAGAGAGAGAGACAGAGAGAGGCAGAGAGAGGGAGAGAGACAGAGAGAGAAAGAGAGACATAGAGAAAGAGACAGAGAGAGAGAGAGGGGGAGGCAGGAAGGGAGAGAGAGAAAGAAAGACAGACAGAGAGAGAGAGAGAGAGGGGGAGGCAGGAAGGGGGAGAGAGAGAGAGAGAGAGAGAGAGAGGCGGGAAGTTAAGGAGGGAGAGAGAAAGAGAGACAGAGAGAGAAAGGGAGACAGAGAGAGAGAGAGACAGAGAGAGAAAGAGAGACAGAGAGAGAAAGAGAGAGAGAGAGGGAGGCACGGAGGGAGAGAGAAAGAGAGGCAGAGAGAGAGAGAGAGAGGGGGGGAGGCAGGAAGGGAGAGAGAGAAAGGAAGACAGAAAGAGAGAGAGAGGGCGGGGGGAGGCATGGAGGGAGAGAGAAAGAGAGAGAGAGAGGGGGAGAGAGAGAGAGGGGAGGCAGAGAGGGAGGGAGAGAGAGAAAGAGAGACAGAGAGAGATTGAGAGAGAGAGAGAGAGAGAGAGAGAGAGAGAGAGAGAGAGAGAGAGAGAGAGAGAGAGAGAGAGAGAGAGAGAGAGAGAGAGAGAGAGAGAGAGAGAGAGAGAGAGAGAGAGAGAGAGAGAGAGAGAGAGATACAGACAGACGGACGCAGAGATTGAGACATCATCTCCGTAAATTAAATTCAGACTGCATATTAAGAATGCGCTTTACATTCTCGTGCCTGAAACGGAATTAGATTATGCACTTGACAGAGCTGTTCTTTCTTTATGTTTTCCAGATACATTTTTAAAACTAATGTTGATAGTTCATTAGAGTCCCTTGCACTTTCATCGCGTTCTTTTCCCGTTTATTGCCGACGTAAAATGATTATCTAATAAACTGTAAAAATGTCAACTTTCTCATCCCATCCCTTATCTCTACCTCAGACTGAAACTGCGAGCACGGAGATCGTGATTTTGAAATGCCAGGACAGTTTATGAAGAGGATAATGTCTAAATAATTCACCGTCTGTGACATTAATGACTGGCAAGGCGGGTTCGACCCGAGGCTACCTTTACACAAGCATTCAAGACATAGAATAAATTCAGTTCACTTAATGATCATGATAAAGTGTTGGAGGAGATAAAAAAAAAATATAATTAGAAAAATAAAACCACAACCTATCCTTTAAAGTTTCGATTTGAATTTTTTTCGCGACAGTATCTTTCTGTATTCTCTTGCCTTCATTCAAGTTGCCATGTGTAGCGGCTGGAATTCAAACAGTTTGTTTTACCATGACTAACGTTGATATAATTTTACAAACTGTAATACAAGGCTTGACTGGAGCATAACGTCTTTGTGTTTGTACAGGTCAAAACGACATTTCACTCCATGCCTCTGGAGCTATAAACAGGGGCTACACACTACGACTTGCGGCTCTAAAGGTTAACTGTCTAGAAAAGGCCCAGGTTCAAAAAAAAACCAAAAAAACCGCCCATTATCATTTTGTTTATTTTGAGGACTGAAATTTTCGAGAGCAAGATTCGCTTTATTTACGACTACGCCAGTTAGGGGGCATAGTTTCCATTATTACAACGCGTGCTGCTAATTATAGCCTTCAGAGACTAGAGTGACCGGGCCTTGTTAGGCTTACGCTAAACAAGAGAGAAAAATGGAGCCTAAGATTTCTTTGGACAAGCTGTGACATCACATCAGAATTCGTACAATAATTGCGATCTCTCAGAGATAATAAAGCCTCTATTGTTTAAAGCCACAAAATAGAAAAGCAAATAAACATAACAACAAAAATAAAAAAAAGTATGCATATATTAACAGTTTGATACACCTAGCTATGCACGTCAACGATAACCGTGCATAATGCATGTTAACAACCCAAAATTCGTCGCATTGTTTCTAGTAACTTCATACTCAAGAGAGTTCAAATTGGGTAGAATAATATAATCTATGATGTCCATATGCTTTAAAGTACAAAGTTTTTTATACAATAATGGTGTGACTTAATTTTTTACCACCTCAATAATTTTATCCTCAAGCTCAATCTACATCTAATTTGTATGTCCCCGAGAAGTGCTACCAAGCTCTTGGCGCTACATGGGGTTCCAAATTTTGCATGGTCGATAGTGTTGTCACAGCAGTACTCTAGGTCCTAAACTAGATAACAATGTTTGTCACCATCATGTTTCAAACCATCTAAGAACTCGGCTATCACGCAGTTGACAGAATTAAAACAATCTATCGAATATTAATATTTTAAACAAAAGCAACAGCCACAGATTATCTGGATGTAGATTTTTAGAAGTGTAGCCTAGTCTAGATTAGCTTAACTTGATCTAATCTAATTGTCGATCTAGATCTAAATCTAGATTTAGGCAAACGATCCTAGAGGTAGAAACTAATCTCTACCTCTTATAAGGTTGACGATCATAAGCCTACACTATAAATTCAAATCTAACATTAGGCTCAGTGCAAAAGCTTACGTCGAAAAATGTCTAGACCTACCAGTTCTATTGGCTCTGACTAATGCATTTAAATTAAAACATCTAATTCCTCATTAAGACAACTGCCTAGAGACTTCTCATTTTACTGCTTTATTGAAATATACCTAATGTTTATGGTCCAGAAAAAAAAAATAATCATTTGAAGCCTCGAACTGTTAATAATGCATGAAATGAAGCCCAATTTTGCACACGAAAGCTCAAACAAAGCTGTTATTTCCTCAATGTTTGTATTTACCTGTAAGCCAAATCGACTTTTTCACTTCTTCCAATGGTATTTTTCTGTGTTGATCTCTGTACACCTCCTGCAACTAGATGCTTCGTGACAATTAAAGAGAAGAGCATTACTCAGTAATCAAAATTAAATCTAGAAATCTGATCCATAAAAAAACTTCCTACGATGTTTGCATAATGTTTTTTCCGTAAAAAAAGAATGAGAACTTGAGGTTTTATGTTGAATTTGATTTTGAAATGCGAATACAGAATTTCTAGGCTTCATTGGTAGGTTACAGCAGTGAAGCCACTCTTTCACCATTGACGTCTAGTTAAAGCATCACACGTCACATGGGATCAGTGGATAAGAATCAGAAACATAACATGTATATGTATTGCGTGAAAATTGTGCTTGCTAGATCCTGCCAATGCTATGTGAATATATAAATAAGTAAAATGTAAAAAAAAAATCCTAAAAGATACATATCTGGAAATGACGGTGGTACTAAAAAGGGGTAATTTCATTTTTTTAAATATCCCAACTACCATTTTATGAGCGATTATTCCATACGCTGCACCTATTTAAAACTTTGGTAAGATCCTAACTGGGATCGTCCAAGCCAAAACAAAGCTTGGACACTGTCCAGATTTGAGACATCTCGTGAGCTTTGGGAGAGGTCTTTTATCTAAGCATCATAACTTTTTTTATCAAATGATGCGGATCTAGATAAATAGAATCTAGGTGTGTCTGTTTCATAGACATGTGATTCTGGTATATCTGACACCTGATTGTTTCTTTCCGCATAAGGATATTTATATTTCCTAATTTTTTATATTTAAGCCCTGGTTAAAAAGGAAAACATTTCAAGGCGCATTTCGTTAAGAATAGTGTTGAAATAAAGTAATAAAAAAATCTTTGAAGGAAAGCCTGATAAAAAAAGGGAGAAATAGTTTGACGTCTTTATAGTTGATTCTAAACCAGATACCCCCCCCCCCCCCCCCTTTGCCCTTCTTCTTAGAACAGGCCAGGCTACCGAAATAAACAAACGTTTGCATCATAAGGGTTAAGGTGATCTATGTCATTTGACTTTTAAGCATAGCTATAACAGAGTGATACCCAGAAAGCAATTTTTGCTCAGCCCATCAGCCTACTCAATAACAAAAGGGAAAAAAAAAATAGTACTAGACACGTAAGGCAAAGGTTTGTTTACTTCGGTAACTCGGCCTGTACATGGGGAGGTCTCGGCTCTAGACAACCTGAGGATCCTCTGGCACCAAGCTGGATCACATCTCTTCGGTCGCATTCTCGACGAGATGGGTGTGGTGAGTTTCGTTCAACTCGCTGCACTGAAGGCTTAAAAGAAAAGTATGGTCGTAAGTCGCATTTTACCTTTTTTTTTTTTGCACCTAGAAGTCAGAGACTATATTCCAAACTTTGTTTATTATCAAATAATCGTTCTTAAAAAGATGTGTGGCTTTATGCCTGTTTCTCCCTACTACATAAAAACCCTTGCAGCAATGCCAACTTTTCAGCATCATTCTAATATTTGCATTTAGGATTTTTGAGGATAAAAATCGTGCCAGTTAAATAAGGGCTAATGACAGAAACACTCCTTTGAATAGTTTCTACATGAAGGACATTGCTACTGGGAATGGCTTATAAAAATTTCACGTTCCCAGTAACAATTTGCAGTTTACTAAGCCCACGCTTTCGATAACCAACAAACATGCAATACACATGATGAATTTTTAATAGTGGCACAAGCATAGCGTAACCTTGTGATCTAATGAAAGCAATCTTCTAATCTAAACGCAATTTACACAGTGAAATCACACAGTTGAAATATTCTCATGGCAACAGCTGCCCTGTGTGTGTATAGTGCAGTCTACTTTTTGTTTAGATAAAAAAAATATGCATTTATTTTTATCACAGTTTATCAGCAAGTTACAAAAAAAAAGGGTTACATATTGTAAAGAACGATATTTGTTTATATACCAGTTCACATGGCTTATAGGGTATTTTAGTTACAAATTAACTTTGATAATTTATATACATACAAACATACATTCATACATACATTCACCTTTATATGTAAATGCCAACACATACATTTTATTATAAAATAGTGACTAAGCATCAAGTTGAAATGACAGAAAAATAGGATCAAAGCGTAAATTAATGCGAATAAATAAGAAGTCAATGAACATGATAGTTATTAGGGATCAAAGGAAAAGCGTGACAGTATTATGTTTGGACCAAGCCAGAGTATGCTGTGACCTTAGGCGAAAGGACTGTTTATAGAACAACTGTTTATCTCGTAACCCTCTTCAAAGTACTGGAAAAATGCTCGCGTCTTGCTGTCTTTCATTCTGCCTGTCAGTCTAGATCGATAATAATTATGTCAATTTATCGTACCACCTGACTCATTTTCAAACTTTCTTTATCCATCTATCTGATAGTCAGTCTGATTGTATGCCTCTCTCTCTCTCTCTCTCTCTCTCTCTCTCTCTCTCTCTCTCTCTCTCTCTCTCTCTCTCTCTCTCTCTCTGTCTCTATGTCTCTCTCTGCCACCCCCTCTTTCTCTCTCTCTGTCTGTCTGTCTGTCTGTCTGTCTGTCTGTCTGTCTGTCTGTCTGTCTGTCTGTCTGTCTGTCTGTATGTCTGTCTGTCTGTCTGTATGTCTCTCTCTCTCTCGCTCTATCTCACGCTATAATTTTTATATTTTTCCTTGATTCATTTTGTATGAGACTGCAGTTTTTGTAGAGTCAAACGTGCTGATTTAACTTCAGTGCCAACAGCAAGTTTTCTGTCCTTCTTAATAGACCGACGACTTGACTCACGGAAATGGCTGTAAAATTGATTTTACCAAGGTAATTACAGCCAGTCTGTGGCGCCGGATTCAATATAATGACACCTTAATCAGGCTCACTCAGGAGAAGTCCTGGAGAATTGACACGGGAAAGCGCCTCTGACACACACACACGCGAAAGCTACCTAGATAGATAATATATATACTAAGAAGAGGCAACAATGGATGAAAAAATAAGAGACTAAAAAAAAGCAGATAAAGAGAGAGAATGAGAGAGATAGATAGATAGATAGATAGATAGATAGATAGAGAGAGAGAGAGAGAGAGAGAGAGCGAGAGAGAAGGAGAAAGAAAAAGTGATATATAAAAATGAATAAAAAGGTCAGAGAGAGACTGACAGAAATACTAGGAAAAAAATAAACACGTGGCGAGAGTTGGAACGATAGAAAGAAGAGAAAGGAGAAAGAAAGGAAGAAAGAAAGAAAGAAAAATAAACTCACACCCAGGAAGGCAATCAGACACATGAAAACATCACACATTCTGAGGGATCGTCAGCATACAATGTACTCTCTTTTTCCAGGACATAGTAGCCAGAAAATCAAAAAAAAAAAAAAAAAAAGAGAAAAAAACCTTGCGTAAAAAATGTTCATACACTCTTCATGTAGACACGAAGACTATCTGTAAAAGGTCAAAGTTTCTTCTTACCCTAAGGCAAAGTGCGAAAGCTTTTCAAGACCGCGGCCTTTTCAATGAAGTGCTTTAAACAAAACGAAACAACTAATGAAAACCACTTAATAAAAAGAAGCATAAGTTAACAAATTGTCTTAAATAATTAAAACTTGAATGAAAAAAATAAATATTAAAGAAACGAAAACATAATAATAATGATGATGATGATGATAATAATAATAATAATAATAATAATAATAATAATAATAATAATAATAGTAGTAGTAGTAGTAGTAGTAGTAGTAGTAGTAGTAGTAGTAGTAGTAGTAGTAGTAGTAGTAGTAGTAGTAGTAGTAGTAGTAGTAGTGGTAGTAGTAGTAGTACACAGCAGGCCAGCAAAAAATGCGCAACAGAGAGAGAGAGAGAGAGAGAGAGAGAGAGAGAGAGAGAGAGAGAGAGAGAGAGAGAGAGAGAGAGAGAGAGAGAGAGAGAGAGAGAGAGAGAGAGAGAGAGAGAGAGAGAGAGAGAGAGAGAGAGAGAGAGAGAGAGAGAGAGAGAGAGAGAGAGAGAGAGAGTACGAAGAGGGGATGAATTTAATTAAATCCAGTGAGTTTTACCTTAATTTGCACCGGTATTAATTTTGACTTCTGCCCTGAACCGTTAATAGCAGTAAACATGAAAGTCAGAAATCAACACATTGCCATGCCTGACACACATCATAAGACAGCACTGTTTTATGCTGATGCGGGTCATGATAGCATAACATTCAAGTAACAAAAACCTGTTGAGAGTTTTATCACATAAGATTATCTGCTCATTAGTTACGTATTTTTTTTTATCTTAATGGTTCAGAATAATGAACACATTAATCGTCATTTGAGAATGGCGAAAAACATTTTGCAAAAAAAGAAAAAAAAATGAAAGGTGAGAGAACAAGAGAGAAACGGAGAGGGAGAAAGGGAGAGATGCAGAGCAGAAAATGGAGAGAGAATGATAGAGAGAGAGACAGGGGAAATAAAGATAGGTTAGTAGTAAAAGAGAATGTAATATAGAACGCTAGTTTGCTGTTCGGACAAATTATCTAACTTTGCTTTTAACAATTTTCTTCACTCTATCACAATTCCTAATAAAACATTGACTAAATAGCGCTTGTCGCGTCCATTCCTGTGGCACTGGGTGCTAGCTATTCACGTTACATAGGTCATTCCTATTATTGAATTCCAATAGTAAGACACTAATGACAAAGATAAGGATGTCAGAATATCCTAATTACAGGCGCTGTCGTGATAAAACATTGGCTAAATAAGGTGAAGGTCGAAACTGATGGAGAACGCAGCATTATACGGGACTAACAGTGATATCATGATTAACTTAGCACAAATGGCAAATGATTATTTCGGTAGAGTTGAAAGTGCCAAGCTAAACTTTAGGCAGAAAGTAAAAAATAATCTGATCATGGTTTTTAAGCTGTGGTATATGAGAGACTAAGAGACGGCAATTAGACTTCTTTTTGCTTCCTCTTCACAACTTTAATCAAAATAATCTGATCATGGTTATGTTGCTTTCAGCTGTGGTATAAAGTAGACTAAAAGACGGCATTTGGGCTTGTTTTTGCTTTCTCTTTACAACTTTTCTCAAAATAATCTGATCATCGTTATGTTGCTTTCAACTGTGGTATAAAGTAGACTAAAAGACGGCATTTGGGCTTGTTTTTGCTTTCTCTTTACAACTTTTCTCAAAATAATCTGATCATCGTTATGTTGCTTTCAACTGTGGTATAAAGTAGACTAAAAGACGGCATTTGGGCTTGTTTTTGCTTCCTCTTCACAACTTTTCTCAAAATAATCTGATCATGGTTATGTTGCTTTCAACTGTGGTATAAAATAGACTAAAAGACGGCATTTGGGCTTGTTTTTGCTTCCTCTTCACAACTTTTCTCAAAATAATCTGATCATGGTTATGTTGCTTTCAACTGTGGTATAAAGTAGACTAAAAGACGGCATTTGGGCTTGTTTTTGCTTCCTCTTCACAACTTTTCTCAAAATAATCTGATCATCGTTATGTTGCTTTCAACTGTGGTATAAAATAGACTAAAAGACGGCATTTGGGCTTGTTTTTGCTTTCTCTTTACAACTTTTCTCAAAATAATCTGATCATGGTTATGTTGTTTTAAGCAGGCGTATGAAGTAGATTAAAACACGACAATTGGTCTTGTTTTTGCTTCGTCTTTACAACTTTTCGCTCCTGGTTCTAATTATTCATCACTGACCATCGCTCAACAAGAGCATCAAGGGCTTTGAGAATGTTGCTCTTATTGGCCTTAACGTTTGGTTGGATGTGATTGTTGCGTGTCCAAAACACGATTATCTTGCGCCTTTTTGCATAAAGCCACCGCGGGGCAGGGCGAAACTGAAAAGATGAGCCCCTCAACCCACCTAGTGACAGTAACTGACAAGATGAGCCCCTCAACCCACCTAGTGACAGTAACTGACAAGATGAGCCCCTCAACCCACCTAGTGACAGTAACTGACAAGATGAGCCCCTCAACCCACCTAGTGACAGTAACTGACAAGGTGAGCCCCTCAACCCACCTAGTGACAGTAACTGAAAAGAAGAGCCCCTAACCCACCTAGTGACAGTAACTGTTCGGGGCTCGAAGCCGCAAAGAAGGTCCCAGTGGAAATCAGGGCGGACGCTCTAACCCAACACCATCTGCCCTCCTGGGCTTTATGTGCTGAGAGTAAAAATCAATACTCGATGGCAGCGAAATACAAAAGGATCAGAGGGAATAAAACCTGATCCCATATTGTTCTCAAATTATATAGAACCGTCAACGACATC
The DNA here is from genome assembly GCA_033675545.1 of Elysia crispata. NCBI lineage: Eukaryota > Metazoa > Mollusca > Gastropoda > Plakobranchidae > Elysia > Elysia crispata. The sequence goes on along the minus strand of JAWDGP010002623.1, from coordinate 1,132,849 downwards.
CCACATTTCTCATAAATATAAATAAAGTAATGACTTGGAAAGTTTTACTGCCGATTACCCGTGCGTGCACCTGCTAACAGATCGCTGCTGAGATTTCTAATGAAACTCCGAGCCAGTGGTACTTGATAGGGAAACGAAAGGAAAGGAGGGAGATCTCATGAGGGTAGAAAAATTATAATGTGAAGTTAAAAGCCTTGAACAGCTCTTAAAATGACTTGATGGAGTATAATATTTTTTAAATGCACATAGAAAAGATCATCTAGGCAAGCAACGATTGCACAACACACGAGTATGGGATGACGGCGTAAATTAAAATCTAAAAAGTAGCAGTTGGAAGAACAAAAGCGAAATTTCTCCTACATGCACATACAGAGAGCGAGAGAGAGCGAGAGAGAGAGAGAAAGAGAGAGAGAGAGAGAGAGAGAGAGAGAGAGAGAGAGAGAGAGAGAGAGAGAGAGAGAGAGAGAGAGAGAGAGAGAGAGAGAGAGAAACAAAAAACTAATAAAAAAAATGTGGCCTTGTTTTGGGATTCTTGTACCGGTACATTTTAATAATACGAACATTTCGCTAAAGCTTCAACTCTGCTTCCCATAGCTTCACATAATGAAGACGTATGGGACTATGGGGCTGACGGTTTTACCACAGAATGCGGCTGTAAACAGGAAAGACAAACTCGATATGTCTGTGCAGGTCATATTATGGGAAACGAAAAGTGCACACCTTAATTTATTATGGCTGCTCAGCTGAAAAACTAAAATTGCACATGCTGTTTCGGCGCTACACAGGTGCCACTAAAAACTTTCATGTTAAAACAACAGCACACTGCGAAAATGAATGAGATATATCTTAGATGCAAAGCTTTAAGGGTGTCGTTCTATTTTTGAGCGTTTAAAAAAAATAACATAATCGGGCCATTAACACTTTATGTTTTTTATCTGTGCCACATCCCACAGATTTCATTATAAACTGTTTAAGTTGGCTGTTACTTTAATTCCATGTTAAAATAATGATCTTTAGGTTGACTTGCTTCAAAAAAAGATTATTGTGACTTATGTGTTCTTGTTCCTTGCACCCAAAATGTCAGCAAGGAAGACCTTCCCTACACTCTAGGCTAACAAGTTCCTGTATTTGCAATGTCAGAAGATTTAAAATAACTTTTAGAAAAAGTAGGCGCAGTGCCTACAACGGACTAAAGCCTTCCCGCATTTTTCCTCTCATATTTCCGTCGAGCGATCCTAGCTTTAAAGCACGTTAGCATCTCAGCTGCACTTTGACAGTATAATACCATGCAAATTTCCTAGCTGTAAATTTTTTTTCCCATTGAATCTAAACCATCCTTTTTATCTAGCATTATAAGATTTTTAAAATCTTTTTGACAATAAAAACTTTTTCTAATGAAATACATACACATCTCGGTTTGAAAAACTAACAATAAAAACCTTGAGCAATTGAAACTCCTCGTTCAAAACAGACGTTAAAGTGGTAAAGGACGTCCTTGTCAGGGACTGGGACGTAGAGGGTCTTAAGTCAGGTAAGTCGAGATACATTTCCAGACACAAGAGGAAAAGACACATGAAAAAGGTAAGTCATAATATTTGTGTGCAAAGATTGGTCTCCCCTCGATCTGTCTTGTTAATGTCAAAGTTTAGCGGCAGGAAAAGCTTACTGTTTGTGCTTCTACCTCGTAGATTTTATGAACAGAATTTCTTTGCATACGCACTTTAAACAAATTATCAAGGTGGATAGTTCCATCATCTCAAACACTACGAAATGGGCTTTGGCAAACTTCATAGAGCAAGGTATTGAATGAGAATTAATGAGGAACGAACAAGAATTCTATAGATAACATCGAACGTTATAGTCAGAGGTTCTGTCGTCCTATCGGAAGCTTCTTGCTGAAGTTTGATCCGGCGCTGTGTACACGATAAAAACTCTGAACAATTTTCTCTTGTTTAACATGAGATGTTTTGGTTACCAAGTAAACCTAGAGGTAAAATTAAAGCCCTCGACAAGCTTGTTCGGGACAGGTTTGTGTGATGACCACCAAAACACGTTTGCACTAGAAAAGATTAAGAGGGAAGACAATTTACAAAATGGGATGAACGAACGGGGTACAGTAAAATTCTAGCATCCGTCGACCATTTATTGCCGCTCGTAAGAACGTGTGAATTATTTTTTTTCATTTAAGAAAATTCCTCATTAATAACCTATTTTTGATATTATAAAATCTTTTGATAGCCTACATAGAAAACCGTGTGGCAAATCTTTGGAGAGTCTAGACTAGCACGGACACAAATTGACGTTATGAGGCAATGAGAAATAAATCCCAACCCCTCTATGATGGGCGACTAATACACAGATTATACATAAATAGAAGCGGGAAATAGACAGCCATGGTCTCACCCTTTATATTTAATAAAAATTGAAAATAAGAAATTTGATGGACTCTTTGAACGTTCTCAGACTCTTGCACAGAGAGAGCTTTGCAGACGTTATAAAAAGACCAGATGACAACATTTCAAATCACCGATAGTATTCGTCTTAACAGTTGAATTATAATAATGTGTTCATAGCTCATAAGAATTCTGTAGAGAATCTCTATAAAAAAAAGATAGGCTCTATTTAGATCTTTATCCCTCGTTGACTTTTGGCATCCAACATGACTATCTAAAATTCTTGGGTCACAAAAGGATGTCGTCATTGGAAGTTACCCCCCCCCTTTTTTACACACACACACATACACACAAGAGAACAACAACAACAAAAAGTAAAACAAAAAAAAATTAAACAAAAACAAAGACGAATAACAAAAAAAAAAGTCTTACCCATTAAAAACAAGCATTTAAAATGTGACTGAGAAAATGAAGTCAGCAAAGTAAAGCAGAATCCTTTTCCCATCTTGAAAAATAAAATAAAATAAATTGCGCGATACGATAAAGAAAAGAATACCTTTTATCGTTGCTAACTTTTAAAGAGCTCTAATCCACTAGTGAATGTTCATCTTATTTATTTATTTATTTATTTACATTTTTATAGTTCTGTTGTTAGCAGAGGCAGATAAACCTTGGAGTGAATCATTGAGTGGTACAAACCTCGCCATAACTGCGTAGAAGCGCGAGCGTAAGAACGGCGCACGAACATGGCCAAAAACAGTTCTGCTTTGAAAAAACAAAACAAAACAAAACAAAAAAACAAACGCTATGTATAACATAATCACATTAGCAGGCAACGAAAAGCATAAGCACATAATTAGCATTTGGCATCAACTATGTATTATCATTGTAGTTTTCTGTGCGTAGTTCTCGAGGAGAGAAGAGCAAAGCATTTAAAAAACAAACAATAAACCCTTTTCACTAAGAGAATCGACGTGTAAAACAGTTGTTGTTCTATCATTCAATCCACGCTGGCTGTTGCCCGAGGGTATCTTATAGAAGGTCAAGCTACCGTGAAAATAAAATAAACCTTTGGAAAAGTTGTGGATTGATCTATTTCTCTCAAGTTTGAAAGGAATATGAGGACAAAATAAAACGGAGAAGTTTAGGAACCGGACCAATGGGAACCGCAGATTGCGATCCATAGGTAGGAGCTTTGGGGGTTTGACTTGCATCGGAAACTTCTAGATCTTGTTCTTTAGCTTCATTTCTGATGTCGATCAGGTAATCCGTTTCCGTCACTGGCCCTAACATTTCTCTATTTCCGGTTCCCCCTGAAATGTATCGCAGCCTTATCGTTACGTTCAATGCTAATAATTATTTGAACCAAACAAAAACTTGTTTACAAAAAGTTACGCATGCCTATTATCAATTGAGAACTTGCTAGGCTGTAACAGTCTTGCTCTGTATATTTACATCAGAGATACTATTTTTTTTCGAAACATGCCTATAGCTCTCTTAAGAAACTACACACGGTAGATGTTGATAATAAATGATATTATTCTTGCATTGTTATAAACATTCTGTTCTCTTTATTAAAAAAAAAACCCAAAAAAACCTACAGACTAAATTTGTTAAAAGAAATTGATATTACTCATGTGTTTTTAGTTTCGCTGATGATTTAATATAACAACTAGTATTTACTGGCTCATCATTTAATTTGTTACGATTTTCACGTTCACCGACTCTAATGAATCAATTTAACTACCCGCACCTAAGTTTTACACAGTCATGTTTGAATTGAAACATAAATATTGAAAAAAAAGGATCAAAAATTAAAAAAAAAAAACAAATAACAAAAACGCCGAAAATCGAAAATGTGTACGAAAAGAAAAAAAAAATCATGTAAGAAGTCATCAAAGCAAGTTATGGTTATTTCTATTGAGATATATGTAGTCAGTCAACTTTAGATGGGGAAACGGGTGTTGGAAAGACTCCAGGCGAATATAAATAGGTATTAATATTCTTTTCAAGGGAAAAAAATTTCCTGGTAAGAAAGTAAAACTTGACGGAGAAGTCAGAGAAACTGACATAGAGATAAAAAACAAGCAAACAAACAATGGAAAAAATAGAGAGACGGACAGAGAGACAGACACATAGATAGATAGATACTGTTAAACTGATATATTTCTATACATATACATAAATAGGGAAACTGATTGAGAGGAAGAGTGTAAGCAATAATGGAGAGCTCGTAAAGATAGAGAGAAAAGCGAGAGAAACATGCATAAAAAAGAAGAAGAGAGAGACGCGGGAAAGGTAGCTAGAGCCAATCAGAAGCTAAGAGAGACGCAAAGTAGAGAGATAAAAATTAGCGATAATGTTAGATATTATAGACAGAGAGGCAGAGAAAGAGGGAAAAAGAGAAAAAAAGAAAGAGAGTGAGAGTGAGTAAGAGAAATAATAGATTTCCTACAAATGTTAAAGTAATATTTACAGAATTCTACAACTGGTATCTCTGGTTATAATTATTGCCCTTTGCCATTACAACCAAACTGGCGAGGCTAGGCCCAGAAAGCCTTGGGTCGTCTAGATCTACATCTTTCTTTCTATAGGTTGTTTAGACCTGCAAACTCAGCCGTACACTGCTTCTAGACTAGTCGCCTGCACCTGGGAGAAGCTTCCGTTAGTTCAGGCTAGCTTTCCTTGGCTACACCCAGGATCAAGCACCTTTGGAACATGTTGCGCATAATTATTGTTCTAAACTTGCGTTTCTTAAATTTTTTTTTTTTTTGCTTTTTATCCTACAGCTGTTTCCTCTTCAGCCTAGGTTTGAATTCTTTTTTACGGTCCTTGTGGATCTTGGCAGTTTCAAAGCTTTTCTTTGTTAGCGAACCATTCCATCTGCTATGAACGGTAAAAGAATATTGTTTTTTAAAACTTGCTACCCAGGTTTTCTTTGTCTTTCCATCGGCCCATCTGCTTTATTTCTTTGTATCAACTTGTTTTGCTTCCGTGCATGCATGTCCTCCTGTTAGGAATACTATGATTATGTCTGTCTTTGTAACTTAATAACAGTGTTTAGTTGTTATCAGTGGGGTCTTTGGACAGGCCTATACTTTTTTTCTCCCCCCAAATAATTTTTTGACAATTATTGGATTTTTAATTTTGTTACAAGCAAGAGATAGTCGCGTAGTAACTTTGAAAGTGTGAGAGTTAACTTAAGGTTTTTCGTAAATCGAAATCTAAACGATCGACATAATCGTCCACCAACACTCTGATACAAATGTTTTTTTTTTTTTTATTTTATTATTTCTTACAGTTCTATAATATTGTGATGTATGTCTGTGTGTATGAGTATGAGCTGTTTTTGTTCACCAAGGGAAGTGCTGGCCATCCAAATCTTCTTGCATACTTCTTTATCTTTTTTTCTTCTTCTTCTTTTATTTGAAAATGCAGACAACTGGAAAGAACGTTTTTCCCCAACCGGTTTTTTGGCGAAGATACCAATCTTCAAACTCATTTCTTTCAACTTACTTGATATTGAATAATTGCAATTGTACTTTTTGAACCATTCTCTCTTAGACACATAATATATATATATATATATATATATATATATATATATATATATATATATATATATATATATATATAAAGACCACCGTCACGTTAAAGTAAGTGACACGTTTACCTTGCGTTCACTGTTGATTTGCTCAGTGGTTCTTATGATGAAAAACAACGTCAATTGAGAGTTTGAAGCCTTTTTTTAACGAACATAGACCGGTGAAATAACTAATTTGAAAAAAAAAAAAAATTACGGATCCGTAACTAGATCTAAATGAACTGCTCCATTTCTTTAGAGAAAGAATCCCGTTTGTTTTGAACAGGCTTTAAGCACTGTTTTTCTTTGGCTTTTTAGGTAAGAAGAAAAACAAATGGTAATGCTTTGAAATTCAATCTATGTCACAGTGACACTCTGCAGGCGAGCAAGCTAAAGCCATTAATATCACATATACATTTTACTTTGTCTCAATCGTCCTTACCGCCTTATGCACAATATAGTGCATGATTATGGTCGTCCTCGTAGCGTTATAGCAAAGTTCAGAGAGCTTAACTGCGTTTAAGTTGTTTCCATTCTTGTCACTCTAAATTTCATTTGTTTATGATGTAACCGTTACTGTCTAAAAGTTCTCTTACGTTTCCTAGCCGCTTAAACCTCTATGGAACCATTATAAGAAGTTTTTGCTGATAAGTTAGAAGAAAATTGTTGTACTTTAAGACAAAGTGAAATTAGAACATTATTTTCCTTCTCCAGAGATATTTAAAAAATGTGACTACCATGGATCCTGTTTTCCAAGATAAATGGGTTCCAAGGCGAAACAGTGTTAAGCTACATAATTATGATTGAATTGCATTACAGAAGGTTGTTGAATCATATATATATATATATATATATATATATATATATATATATATATATATATATTAAAACTGTGACTTCAAACATTACCTATTATAGATAGAGAAAAGAAGGGCTTAACGCAATGTCATGTTTAGAAAGTCAGGAAAAAGTCAGAAATAAGAGATTGAAAAGTTGTAATTAAACAGATCTGGACTGAAAAATAAAAGCGGAAGACGAAGAAGGCGAAGAAAGAGAAGAAGAAGAAGAAGAAGAAGAAGAAGAAGAAGAAGAAGAAGAAGAAGAAGAAGAAGAAGAAGAAGAAGAAGAAGAAGAAGAAGAAGAAGAAGAAGAAGAAGAAGAAGAGGAGGAGGAGGAGGAGGAGGAGGAGGAGGAGGAGGAGAAGGAGAAGATGAAGAAGAAGAAGAAGAAGAAGAAGAAGAAGAAGAAGAAGAAGAAGAAGAAGAAGAAGAAGAAGAAGAAGAAGAAGAAGAAGAAGAAGAAAATGACTGCTTTTCCTGAGTAGTTAACAAAGTTTCCTGTCGGCATCAAATAACATTCCCCTTTCCTCCACCCACCCCCCCCCACACACACACACTTTTTTTACACACACATATACACGTTGAAGCTTATGAGTAAAGCAAGTGCAAGCCATAAACACAGAATAAACAGTGATACCACAGTGCGCTTCCTGTTTCATGTGTATTGACATTCATATTTTCCTGCCTGCGCAATTAAACTTATTTGCTCGTGAGAATCCGATGTGTGTATGTGTAAGTATGAAAAAGTAAGAAGGTAAGAGAGAAAATTAGATATAGAATGACTGGGAGAGACAGTCACAGATAGATAGCCTGGTAGACACACACACATATATATATATAACTATCTCTCTCTCTATCTTTCTATTTACCTATCTATCTATCTATCTATCTATCTGTCTCTCTCGCTCTCTCTCTCTCTCTATATATATATATATATATACACACATATATAAGACGATAGATAGAGAGAGAGTGAGAAAGGGAGGGAGAGGGGGAGGGAGAGGGGGGGAGAGAGAGAGAGAGAGAGAGAGAGA
>JAWDGP010002623.1:1115000-1120000 GCA_033675545.1 Elysia crispata | reverse complement strand
CACCGTAACACAGTTAACTGCGAACCCTCTTTGAGAGTTACGGTTCTGTATCTGTAATAACACATTTTGAATCTTTTGTGACATCTCATTAGGGAGTCCCCAGACTCAACTCCTCAATAATTACTGTGGCCGTGACTGTGTCGAGTCTTGTTGGTCCAAACCTGTGTTCCCCTAGGGCACGACCGGTCAAAGTAATGGCGTAATGACCTGCTGTCAGTCTAAACCGAATACTTCCTAGCCAGCTGCCTAATCTTTCCCTCACACACATACGCTTACCTCCACACACATACACGAAAACCTCAAACGCTGTATTCTCTCTTGTGTCTCATCGGTATCTCTGAATGTCTTAACGAGATCATACCATAAGGCATAAAATAATAATACATTGTACTCTTGCGCACATTCTTATATTTAACACCCCCCCTTTTTTTTTTTACCCAAACACGATAAATCCTTCCAACTTTTCTTTAAACAAAATTAGCGACTTTATTATCGCGGCCCCTTAACTCCTTCAGAAAACAAGATGAGGCGTAAAACCAAACTACCAGGCCCCCTCATTCATCCAGAGGACACACGATCATCATTCCAACGTGGTTCTTAAGCTTGGACTCAACTTGGCTTACACAGAGCAAGACGAAAGTTGCTTAAGCATTTTCCTTGAATAAGGAAGAAATGTCATGATGTCTTTTCCACCCAAGAACTCATTTTTATTGGTTCTAAACAATCTGTAGTTTATTGTAGCCCAAAAACATGAGTGTCCTAAGTGTATTGAAAAGATTAAAAAACTAGGACAACACACTGTTTCTTCATATTACGTTTTAATCTACTTCTCTTCAACCCAACTCTACTAAAAAAAGGAAACCATTGAGAGTTTTCAGTACAACAGCTTTGAACTGGTCACGGCTGTCCGCCAAGGACTTTAGCTTCATTGTATGAAAGATAGGACGACATAACGATGGATAAAGTTTCTTTTTTTCCCCCACGAGCTTTGATCAACTCACCTGTGCAATATCATTGTTTCATCACATTCTGTATAGCAAAAAAAATTCTCCTTAGTCTATGAAGTAAAATTAAAAATGATGTATTTGATGCTCTACGATGTACTCTGATCGAGAGGAAAAATCGGAGAAAGAAAGGATAAAATTTTCAGGTGAAAAGGGAAACAGATAGTGTGTATATTCTTTACGTTTCTGGTCGATTTAATTTGAGTCTTGTTAAGGATTAATAGAGCACTTGAAACTGATCAAAATTAGAAGAAAAAAACAAGGATATACTTCACGCAAAGATAGAGAGAGAGAGAGAGAGAGAGAGAGAGAGAGAGAGAGAGAGAGAGAGAGAGAGAGAGAGAGAGAGAGAGAGAGAGTGAGAGAGAGAAAGAAAGAGAGAGAGAATCAGAGAGAGAAAATCAGATAGAGCTAGAAATGGAGCAAAAAAAGAGAGAGAGAGAGAGAGAGAGAGAGAGAGAGAGAGAGAGAGAGAGAGAGAGAGAGAGAGAGAGAGAGAGAGAGAGAGAGAGAGAGAGAGGGGAGGGGGGAAGGAAAAGACAGTAGGCCTAAACAGAAAAAGACACAAAAACTTAAATTCCGAAGCCAATGCTTTTCAATAGGACCACTGCCACTTAACCATGTTTCCATCTTCTCTAGCAGAAACTTCGACCACAAGGAAAAAACTAAAACCAATACAACAGAGAAAAAAGCGAGCATTCTGGCTTGATTTTTTTTTTTTTTTTTTTTTTGTAAGCTTGTGTCTTTGTGTGCTCTGGCTTTCTGTGCGCTATGTCTGTTTTATTTGACGTACGTGACAATGAATGAAAGAGTGGGGAGGCTGTTTCTGTGAGCTGGGCCTCATCTCAAAGTTTTATAAAAAATCTTCAAACGAACGCCATAAACATCAACAGGATCTGAAACGAAAGAAAAGCGAAGAGAAATGTACGGAAGGGAATATTTTTTGTTATGTGCATTTTGAATTTTAGGGAATTTAGATAGTTATAGCAAAATATAATCTCAATAGGCAATATATTTTAATGTTGTAGCTGAATGAAAAGGTATAAACAGAAATAGGGAATGAGACACAAGGAAACAGATAAGGAGACAAATGGAGAGAAAAATTTTTGGACAGATCGATAGATAGATAGATAGATAGATCGATTTAGAGAAAAACAGAGAAAAAGACAAAAAAAGACAAAGATAAGAAAAAAAGTAAGACAGTCACAGAAGAAGGGATAGCGAAAGTAGATAGATAGATAGATAGATAGATAGATAGATAGATAGATAGAGAGAGAGAGAGAGAGAGAGAGAGAGAGAGAGAGAGAGAGAGAGAGAGAGAGAGAGAGAGAGAGAGAGAGAGAGAGAGAGAGAGAGAGAGAGAGAGAGAGAGAGAGAGAGGAGAGGAGAGGAGGGGGAAGGAAGGGGTAGCAAAAAAGAGAACCCAGTTCAAACATATACGAGCATAATCCTGTTTGACAGTGTGTAAAATTGGAACGGATGAATGATGAATGCAAATGACAATGTGTCTTTGGTTAAAAGTAAACATCATGAAGTCGAAAAAATACAAAAAAAAAACCAACAAAAAACCCATTTCAGCCTGAATAAGCCTGGTAAAGTAGAGAATTTTGAAGGAAGATGGAATTTAGATTGAGTTACGAAGCGTTTCATTCTAAAACGTTTATATTGAGATTTCAAAATAATACGTTGAGAAAAGGCCAAGCTAGCTAAAGAGACAAGATCAGAACTTTTTGATATTCTAATCACAACATGATAGCTGTGTTTGAATAGTTATCTGCATGTCTTGGAAGTAAAAACAAAACAGCAAAGTAGAGAAAGAACTAAAATGTAAGCAAAGAAGAAACAAACATTGAATTATAAAAAAAGACCGCCCAATGTGAAAGCGGAATAATTAGCTTATCGTAAATCTTTGGTTTGAGAAGAACACCATTTTCTCTTTTATTTTTATTATGTAAACTTTAAGTAATTTTCTGTTTATCTTCAATATCACTTTAAGTGAAATCGCCTTCTTGTACATCATATCTCAATGTTCTTTTTCAGGATTAGTGCAGACATAACTTTATAATGAGATCTCTCCTGCTGTGATAACATTGATAAATCATAATGGTTTCTGAAGCCAAGAGAACTGCTTTTAGTTTAAGCCCTCAGGGCTCGAAAGATTTGTCTCAAATATATTTTCTGATTTTGTTAAAAAAATAAACCAAACAAAACAACCTTACAAACATCACTCTCTGAACTATAAAGAAAGTTTCTAAACAAAAACTGCGTTAACCATCCGTTCTCTCATTTACTCTACACCCGAATTTCTGTGTATCTCTCACACCACGACATTTTTCTTCACTCTTACTCTCTCTCTCTCTCTCTCTCTCTCTCTCTCTCTCTCTCTCTCTCTCTCTCTCTCTCTCTCTCTCTCTCTCTCTCTCTCTCTTTCTCTCTCTCTTTCTCTCACTCTCTCTCTCTCCTTTCTCCTCTCCCTCGCTTCGAGATCTTCCCACCACTTCTCTGTTCTTCCTTCCGTCTCTTTCGTTTCATCAGTCCCAATGATGCATTTTTTTTTATTTAAGAGCTATCAATCTATGCTGATATCACCCGTCCATAATAAGAGCTCCCATGCAGACAAGGTTGAGAGCTGGATGGGTATGGATTCCTAATGACGACGCCGTAGATAGAACAAAATGCTCAGGAGTCTTAGCCTATCTCTAGGGAAACAAGGAGACCACAGGGTCATTGACGCTTCATTCGCCTTCTTGGTGTCTTATAATTATGTGAAAATCGCCAGATTTAGTCTCCCTACCAGTTTGGATAATGACTTTAATCATGAGGCGAGACAAAAATTTATCCGCCCTCAATTTATTTCGTTTCACCTATACCAAACATACGAAGCTTGAAAGATCTCTTGTCTAATCACTAGGCCATGTTTTCAGATGTAATTTTGATAAACAAAGCCATCAATGTAAAAAACTATGGTTTTAAAGAGTCATTGTCAGAGTGCACGCACCTTAATTTCTATACGTGATGTTTAACTATGGTTTAACTCAGATGATTGTTTCTTCATTAAATATTTAAAATAACGTTTTTAAAAGAACTTTAACTTACGTTCTTTCGTTCCATGAAAACTTTAAAAAGTCTAAAACAAAAAGAAAAATAGAAACAAAAAAAACAAAAAAAACAACAAAAAACAACAAAAAGCAAAAAAACAAAACAAACAAAACCAAAGCAATAAATAAATAAATCAATTAAAAAAAAACAAAAACAAAAAAACTCAAGGATATAATAGAACAAAAAAGGCCTCTTCACCCAAAATAAAATCCAAAAGAAATAATTAAAACAAAAACAGCAAACAAACCGATATCCTAACGAAATAACACAACTGAACAACCAATTTACTGAAATCTGGTGTAGGAGACAAAACAATTCATTTCAGCAATTAGGTCTGATCTCAATCATATAATCTTGTAAAGAAAGGCGTTATTAACAAATTTCACATCTTTCTACTTCCCAGAGGTAAATGCAACAAAGAGCACATGCAATGCCTGCAATGCCTTGCGCAAATTCATTTATTTGTATTTACTTGATGGTGATCATTTAAAGAGATCTTTAAATAGATTGGGGTGAGCAAGCAGAACAAAGTGAATTCATTTTAGAAACATGACATCTCCTCTTGCAGCGCAGAGACTGAGAAGATATCTGAGAAAAGCCTCGAAAGGCTACCTGGAATATGTGGTGAGATACATTATCATGACTGTGTCATTACATTTTGTGTTATTTTTTAACCATTTATGCCCTGCCATCATAAGCATGCTCGCGTCTTTCTCGAATCATGACAATAATGCTGAAAGGATACATTGTGCCTATTTTTGCCGGTTTCGAATGTACTCTGTTACATCCTTTGAACAACTGGAGATGATTTTTTTCCTCATCTACTTAAAATTATGCCATTCTTTGAAATGTGCAAAAACTTTTGTAAACGAAATCAAGAAATAGAGAAAAAAAAAT
>JAWDGP010002623.1:1102500-1110000 GCA_033675545.1 Elysia crispata | reverse complement strand
TGGAATCTTTCATGATACAGCAAAGCGCTGTTCGTTAAAAAAATTGTATTATGAAAAATAATTTCCGAATAATATTATTCTCTTGAAGCAGAGCGACGTTTTCTCGAAAATGTTTGTGTAATACTTTAGCTTAAACATAACTCATTCTATTATATAGCACCGATCTAAAACTGATGCTGAAACCTTAGAACTGACAGCTCCTAAAGATAATTGCATCGCTGTAAAAATCATTTTTTTTTAAAGGAAAGGGAAGTTTCTAGCCAAAACAAAACTCAATAATCCCAAAGAGATTTGCTGCGAATCGCATCAATCTTGGAATCTCTCCAGCGTTCGTTCTTTATGTTGCTGCCTCTTAAATATAATTTACTCTTTTTGTTCTCGTATCCGATCTATGATAAAAAGGGAAAAAAAATGAAGCACCGTGATATTTGTGTATTGTAAAGAATTTTGAATTGCATGAATTAGATGTTGCCATTACTTCGTGTATCTAAGAGTAAAAAAAAATAATTCATCTCATAATTTTGACTTTTTATGTAACGAAATTAATTTATCAAGAATGCATTACAATCTTGGAAAATGAGAAATCAACTGGTTTTGTACTTTCCTAAGCTCTTTAAAGATCCTTTTATTCGCTGCCCCCCCCCCCCAAAGAAAAAAAGAAACAAAATATAATAAAAAAAAAAGGTGAGAGGTATACTGCCTTGCGCAAATTCATTACTGTCCATTCATTTTAATCTATATGATAATGAGCTTTTAAAAGGATATACAAACCAGATAAGGATTAAAAAAATAGCTGCCTCACTGGAATTATTTAAAAAAAATGAAAAGAAACGTGTGTGTGTGTGTGTGTGTGCGTGTATTAGCAATTAGATGATCCATCTCTTCTCAGTTATTGCAAAGGTTGACATAGGCCACTAACCTTTTCAATCAAATCAAAATGAAATCTTTATAATTTTGAGGACTCTTTATTCATTTGTTATTATTTCTAACTTCTTAACCTTTTCTTTTTTTTTTTTTTGGAGTTTGGGCCTTAAAGCTATTCCACAGAAATTATCAAAACATCGACTTTGGAACATCTCTCTCTCTCTCTCTCTCTCTCTCTCTCTCTCTCTCTCTCTCTCTCTCTCTCTCTCTCTTTCAGTTTCTCTCTAATTTTATCACTCTCACTTTCTATCTTCCTTTCCCGCTCTCTCTGCAACTCTCTCTTCGTCTCTTTGCCCATCTCATTCTGTTTTTTGTTTATCTGCCTGTCTCTTTTCATGCCTTTCTGTCTTTTTATCTCTATTTTTTTAGATCCTTTCCCTATATAAATAATTCATTGTTTTACCATTCGCAAAGTATAGGATGACTATACTTTGTTAATCACCGTAAGCGGAGAGACAACAACAACAACAAAAACAGGTTTTAACGATATGGCTCACAACGTTTGGGTATCTGTCTCAAAAAATCACACTTGCAGTGATACATAGACAAATAGATAGATGGCTAGGGATGAAAAAAAGATAAATATATGGATAAAGTAATAGATAGATAGATAGATAGATAGATAGATAGATAGATAGATAGATAGATAATTTTTCAAGAAGATAAACATTTGTATCTTATATATACAAAAGTGTAAACTGGAACTTACAGATATCAGGAAGAAAATGGACGGTTGTAATTATAGTCTAAGTAGATAGGGAGAGAGGAAGAGATAGATAGATAGATAGATAGATAGATAGATAGATAGATAGATAGATAGATAGATAGGTAGGTAGATAGATAGATAGATAGATAGATAGATAGATAGATAGATAGATAGAGAGAGAGAGAGAGAGAGAGAGAGAGAGAGAGAGAGAGAGAGAGAGAGAGAGAGAGAGAGAGAGAGAGAGAGAGAGAGAGAGAGAGAAAGATTACTACTCCTTTATTCAGATCATAGAGTATATTTTCATCTTAAATAAGATACATAAAAGTGTATCGTAAACTGTTCTTTTTTTTTTCTATTTCCCCCCCTGTTATCTAAGTCAGGATCAGGATGAGGGGAAGCCATCAAGAGTGCCTGGTTTTCTGGGCTGCTTCTCTTAGATCAATTGACTGACCTGAGAATAAACACTGACAGCTGCTAACCTTTTTTTTTTTGTCAGCCGCCGTGTTTTATCATTACCTCTCTGTTTTATTGCCTTTCCTTCGGTTTGACTTAATCTACTTGTTTGCTGCTCTACACAGAGCTTCCGTTGGGCCGCCTGCCAGATTAATTTTGAAGAGATCTCCCAACTAGTATGTTTTCAGTCTATTTTGCTGAGAGTGATCTATCTTCTCTTTGTTTTAGCATCTATCTGAGTTAAAATGATTGTTTTTAGAGAATATATGACAGATGGTGCAGTTAAAACCCACTTTTTATCAATTGTCACTAGGTTTTCTTTTACTCTTCTCAATGGTCTAAATCTAACAGGTTTGCTTTGAGCTACAGGAAAACTCATAAAAACATCACAAACAATAATATTGTTAGGCGTTGGCTCGGTTTAACTTGTCTACTTAATGCCTGTCTTGGTAATGAGAATGATTTATTCCTCTGTGTTTGGTTATTATCCCAGCTAAGTGCAACCTTCCTAGTGTGCTTTCGCTTCTGATTCTGACTACCTTTGTTAAGTTACACCTAAGCAGACTATCTTATCGATCGAAGAAGAACAACTTCTCTTAAACGATCTTAAAACTCGTAATAGTTTTCCCGATGTGTCTGAAACAGGCAGTTATATGACAGCAAGCGTATCGATTTTTTTTCAAGAGTAAATCGGCAACTGTTACAGGGAAAGAATTATCAGATCCAAATATGACAGAAGAAAACAACAGCTTTAGCTGTCAAAATAAGTTTATTGGGAGAATGCGCAAAACAAAGCTGTAGGAAATGCTAAATTAAGCGTAAATATGCTATGTTCTTTAAAAGCTGCACGTGAAAGGGAAATTGAATAATAAAATGCACTCTACATCATTTTAAATCCTTACCTAATTTTAATATAAACATTTTTGTTGCGAAATATAGCATTTTTATCAGTTTTCACTCGAAGCTAATATTGAACAAAAACTAAGAAAAGCAACATAAATAGCTACTGATATGGCGTAGCCTGTACCGTTTTCATGTTCAGTTTTGTTGAACTTTATCATTTTGTCATTTACGAGCCATCGATAATACTTCCACATTATAATATCATGCACATCCTTAACTGTCTATTTTTTAGTGCAGTGTCATTTTTCACGGCAAAAATAATGTGATTTACTTTCGACTAGGATTCTGTGAGAATAGAAAAGGGAGTTGATTGAAACTCTCGTAGTTTGAATTACGATCACGTCAGAGATGTATGCGTAATTCTATACTCTTTCTGTTTCTACCCGCTCTCTGAGCTGAGGTTAAGTGGCTAAAACAACGAGATCTCTAAGCTTTTATGCAATTTTCTCAGTTCCTCAAAAGCAGGTATCACATCAGATATTTACCTCCAAATGTCTGTCTTTAAAAAGTGTTTTGAGAGAAAGTCATAAATAAGAGTTTCGGCGTACAATGAAAAGTTCACAGGCAAAGAGAGCGGAGGAAGAATGTGATTTGGATTTCAGACTATCTTTGCTAATTGACATGTAGTGACATTATGAAGAGAACAATTTTCATCGTCCTCATGAAATTATGGAATATTTTTTTCCTTCTGCATTGTTTATATCTTCAGTTTTTTCCGTTTCTTTTTTTTAAATGAATGTGTAAATGGGCAATAAGAACAGGGCAGAAGCGACTCTGAACAACAACAAAAAAAAAGAAACAAAACTAAACACAAAGAACCCCCCCAAAAAAACAAAAACAAAAACAAAAAACAAAAAAACAAAAAAAAACAACGAAAAACCAAAAAACAAACAAACAAAAACAAAGCACAACAAAAACAAAACACAACACAACAAAACCCAGCTCAAATTGCATTCAAATTCAGCCAAACTTCACTTACATTACTCTCTGCTATAACTCAGCTCTTCTATATTTGCCTCAATCTTTGAAAAGGGACACCATCTGTACATTTTCCTACATGTACTTACTAACCAAGAGATTAATTTTATCTCAATCTCTGTCCCCACTCAACATACCGAAGCACACAATCGTATAATTCACAGCCACAATTATATCCAAACCTAGGACATCGGAGAAGCGATAAGGCTTGTGGGCAGGCCTGGCAGAATTCGTGCTAGACCTGGGGAATTGAGTCACGATCTGGAGCTTGCTGTACTGAACCCGATGTACCGTCGCCTCCTACCATTTCCCTGGCTGCAACAGGTGGCGCTGTTCATGAAGTCTCACGGCAGCTGCAGCAAACTGAAGCGACTTCTCCAGTTCAACTCGGTGCATGTATTACACTTTTGAAGTGCGAAAAGATAAATGCGAAAACCTTTCTGAATCTTAGGCTAAGATCGGAGGATTAAGTTTTTAGGATAATAATAGGATTTTCTACATAATGGGTCTTTTTTTTTTATTTCACGTTTCACTTAATTTTGATTTCTTTTTTTTATTTCTGCCGCGCCCATGCATTTAACGATCACGAATTCATAATGATAGTTTCTTAAAAGCTAGGATAGTTCAAGGTCTTTTGTTTTATATCAACATTGCTTTTTAGAGTCACACTATCTATCCATCTATTATCTATTTTTCTAACTATCTACCTATCAATCTTCTATCCCACTCTATTTTCTACCTACCTACTCATCAACCATCTACTTGTTCTTTCTCTCTACTTTCCTTTATTCTTATCTACCTAGCTTTGTCCATATGTCTGTCTCTCTGTCTATCTATCTATATGTCTATCATTACATGACATATTGCATAACTTGTACTATAGTCGCAATAATATTATCCCAAAACACAAAGGTCCGTATGAATAAAAAAAAAGTAAACGATACTTACCAAGTTGAAGTTTGCTGTATATTCTACGTACCCATCAATATTCATCGAGGCCAATTGAGGTAGACTGACTACGCCCGCAGGGGGTCATTCGCAGAAAAAAAATAATTATTAGAAAAAAGAATCCATTTATATTTATATCCTTAACGTATTCTGAAACGCAGTTATATTATTTTGTTTTCTTTTCTTCTGAATATATTATAAACGAAAATTTGATTTTGCGAAGACAAATTATTGGTTAAATCCATAGGGTTTTAATCCGCCTTAACCCTTTTTCCTTTCCCTTCACAGTAGATATTTCCACATTCGAAGACAAAAGATATAGTGAGTTGAAAATAACTCAACATTTCTGATAATTTGTCCATTCAAATTTCGACTACAACTGCTCCTTAACTGACCAAATGACATAAATACTCTACCTCAGAATTTTGTTATTATGGTAACGAATTTATTTTTTTTTTATTTTCAGTACTTAAATAGATTAACACTAATGCGAATCTTCTCTGGTTAAACTCACGTATAATTTATTATTCCCCAAATGACCCCAAATAGCTGTTCATTCGAGATTTATGGTAAAACTTCTAACCATGCAAATATATCATGAACACGTTTAGTAATTAAAATAATCATGATTAAAGAGCACCTAGGTTCTAGTTTTTATGATTCAATAATTAAGCCAAGCTAATTCATTTTGTTGTTACTCCTATTTAAAAAACGGAATTATCTCCTCTCTCTCTCTCTCTCTCTCTCTCTCTCTCTCTCTCTCTCTCTCTCTCTCTCTCTCTCTTCCCCCCTGCAGCTAATGCTATATTTTCCCCCTCTCTTCTCTACCCCCCCCCCCCCCCCGCTCCCAACTATGTCTTTAAGAACTAATTATTAAACGAGCTGAGCATGTTTTCGGATCATAATTTTTGGAGCCATATACACCTCTAGCATATTAAGTCTTGTGTCAGCCGTTAAGTTGTTGAATAGCACCTACATGATGATTGCCATCTCTCAGACAAAAATACATTTTCATTAAAAAAAAAAAACCAGCAAAAGAAAAACAAAACAAAAGAAAAAAATGTTTAAGTACACGACGCTTAATTATATCCAGATTTTGTGTGAGATTTCTCTGAACTTGTCAGAATATCCCCACCACATGTTTTCCCCAAAAGAATTTATTTAACTGTCAAGTATACTTGTGAAAGAATTATCCTCCGCCATTTTGCCGGTGGCAAAGATATGCTTTAGATGCTCAAGTTACAAAATGGGTGAAAATGAAGAGACAGATAGCTATATAATAAGAAAGAAAGACAAAGATCGAAAGAAAGGAAGGTAGAGAGAAAGAATTAGAGAGTGATGCAGGCAGAAAGGGAGAGAGAAGTAAATAGATAGCGAGATAAAAAGGAGAGAGACAGACAACAGTGAGAACGAAAAGAGAGAGCGAAAGAGAGAAAAAAAGAGAAAAATCGAGATAGATAGATAAAGAAAGGAAGAGAGAGAGAGAGAGAGAGAGAGAGAGAGAGAGAGAGAGAGAGAAAGAGAGAGAGAATGAGAGAGAGAGGAAGAGAGAGAAATAGAGAGAGAGAGAAATGGAATGAGAGAGAGAGGGAGAGAGAGAAATAAAGAGTGAGACAAAGAGAGACATACACACAGAGCGAGAGAGAGACATAAACACACACACAGACAGAGAGACAGAGGACAGTTTTGGAGGGTCAGTACTGAGAACCTTCATCGTTAGTCTGTTAGCTTTTGGCGTCGAGCGATTTCATTAAATATTGAAGTCTTCCTTATTTCAGAAGAATACCGCTTCATTGACTTGAATGACTACTCCATTCTATCATTCCCTTTTATGAACCTTTCTATTATTCACAACATTACGTCAAAGATTCACGCGTTTCATGTCATGTTATTGACAACTTGTCCTGTAGTGAATACCGCACTTAGTCTTATAAATTTAGGTTTCCTTCTCCTGGAACAGAAATTTTCAAAATTAAGTATTCTGTCAACAATGAGAGATATCGATGAAAACGGAGTATCAAAACTAGCCGTATGGTCCACTGTTATCTATCTTTAATGTAATATGAACCAAGTTTTAACCCTCCTCTCTCTCTCTCTCTCTCTCTCTCTCTCTCTCTCTCTCTCTCTCTCTCTCTCTCTCTCTCCTACTCTCTCTTTCTCTCACCGTGGTTATTCAGACTCTGGCTTTCCTTTCCTCTTTTTTTTTTGCACATAATTCAACATGCCATTCTGCTTTCGGAATTCCAGGACTGGAATTGTAAAAAGAAAAATATTGTTTCTTATTCATTGCTGTCAACAACAACAACAAATTAAAAATAAGACGGTGTGGGGTAGAGAGGGTGAAATTGTTGCCTCACTCTTATTTCTTCTCTCTTTCTTTCTCATGCTCTATTTCTGCAGCAAATCACCCGCCTTTCCTTTCTTTCCCCATCTGTCTTTTGATCTAATCACAGTTCTATCTGCTTTGTTCTTATTCTCACATTATCATCTCTTTGTTTTCCTTTTCCCGTTTCCTTCCTTCCCCCTGTCTTTATACCAACTCGCCTCTCACCCCACAATAATTATACACTCCAGCTGCAATCCATTAT
>JAWDGP010002623.1:1075000-1095000 GCA_033675545.1 Elysia crispata | reverse complement strand
CTTGATTCTTATTTACTTTAAATTTACATGAATTCTAGGCAGAGGCTGGCGAAAAAAGGTGGTTATTTATAACAGAAAAAAATAAATGAGTTTGGGAAAGGGGCAGGGGATTACAAAGTACAAAGCCGCATCAATTTTAAGATAAGAGTTTCAATTTGAAAGCTGATGCTAAAAACCAAACATACACAGCAATAATGGACTGCAATGGCGGCAATAAAACTAATATTGACAAGGAAATAAACGTCATCAAGAAAAACAATAGTTATATCTATGACCACAACAACCGATAGCACGCGAAATTTCTATAAAGGGTAAATATGTAAGAAATTAGTCATCATTTATATTAACAAAGGGAAATTAGTATAAAAAAATTTCATGAGAGAGATAAGATCGAAAAGGAGAGAAGGAGATTGAGAGAAAGAGAGAGAGAGAGAGAGAGAGAGAGAGAGAGAGAGAGAGAGAGAGAGAGAGAGAGAGAGAGAGAGAGAGAGAGAGAGAGAGCGAGAGAGAGAGAGAGAAAAAACTGAAAGAAAAACACCCAATTAAGTAATTCATATGAGCCAAACATCAGATACTACTACTTCTTTAGTCGTGGTGCTTGTGCGTGACATTTCCTCTCATTATCTTTAAGCCTGTTGTTTAGTTAACCTAGTACACTTTGAGAGATACAAGCCCATCAGTCTACGAGACGACCCAGAAGATCTAGATCAATCTTGGGGATTTCAGCACTCACTAACACCGGCCACAGACAGTTCTATGATAAAATAATTATGATTTAGAACCCACTTTGTCATCACGGGCATTCTCGCTTCCCTTTCCTGTTGGTTTCACTACATGACCTAAATCTCAGTCGGAATAGTTGGGTCGTTCAATATGAAATGCAGAAACAAGGCCTGCTTTGTGAAATGTAATAATGTTAACTAAAATTGAATTGTTTTATGGACTTCAAAGATACCTTTAAGGGTGTAAGACAAAGAAAAGTTAATACAAAAAAGATAGAATGCCACATAAATAAATGATAAGTACATAATAAGTCATAAGTCGACAGTGATACTGAGAAAGTTATATTATTATTATAAAGAAAGATTGATACAGTTAGATACTTGGATAGTAATAATAATGATAATATACTACTACTACTACTACTACTACTACTACTACTACTACTACTACTACTACTACTACTACTACTACTACTACTACTACTACTACTACTACTACTACTACTACTGCTGCTGCTGCTGCTGCTGCTGCTGCTACTACTACTACTACTACTACTACTAAAACACTCTAGTAACTGATGAAGAGATGATATACCATGTTAGATCGATTTATATTCGGATAAATAAAAAAAGATTCATACTAATAGAGATAGGTCCATAGAAAACCAATCGTTTTCATTGCTGCAAAATTAAAGTCATCATCATTCTTCTTCATTATCTTTTTTACAATCTCTACAGAATCTTCCTCCAATCTCCAAGTCCTCCAGCCTCCTCTTCTTCCTCCTTGCTGTACCCCTTATCTTCCTCTTCGCTGACTTAATTGTCTTACTTTCCGATGCTTATTCTTATCCTCATTCCTATTATCGTCCTCTTATTTTTCTCTTCGCTCTCCAGAATTTCTCCATTTCCTACTTCATCCTACATTTTTCTGTTTTTCCCATAAATCAGAAATGAAAAAGCTTATCTCTTCTCTGTTTTTAAATTTTAAAACTTAATCTGTAAATTTACATGTTCACAATAATTTGGAAGTAAAAATTATTAAATATAATAGTATGGATGGGACATGAGACTAGTTGAAAAGCAATTACATTCAATGGCTTTATAGAATTCGAATAGCAATAAAAGACCGATAATTAATAAAGGAGAGAGCAATAATTAAATAAATCACAAAAAATAACTTGATATAGATGTAATTTGGAACGCGTGCAATTTACGTCAATAAAATTTGAAATCAAAATAAAATAAAACAAACCAATTAATATCTCCACGCTTTTCTAAAGGGAGCCAAAAATATAAGGCGATCACAACTGAGGACATTTTATGCCTCTCTTACATAATCGAGCTAAGAGCCCTGGGGAATTTAAAACCTTTCCATAGTTGTTGCGTTACTGTATTATTGATCAAAACAGCAAGCCTTCAGAGGCCATTGCGGAGTTTCAATAAATATTGATGTTATTGTCACATGGATACACTTGGATGTAAACGACTTTCTTTTTTGTGTAACTTTCAATCTTCGCTTTCATAGAAGTGTCACCTTCTTTTCTTTTCTCCTTTTATGCGTTTGTATCTCTCTCTTTTTGTCTTTGCCCTTTTCATTATTTATATCACTAGTCTTCTTCTCCTCTATGACAACATGCCTATCTGTCAGCCCCCCCCCCTCTCTCTCTCTCTCTCTCTCTCTCTCTCTCTTTGTCTCACATTATAAACCATTTTCTTGACAAATCACCCTTTTGAAAATATAGGAATATAGGATCAGTGTGTTGTTATTTAATAATCAAGTTGGTGTCTTTGCTTTTACGCTCATATAGTTTAGCAGAGGTATTTATTAGTTAATGCCCCACATTATTTTCTTGAGCACTCATTTTTATAACATTTAAAATATTAAAACAATGTTCATTCAAGTTTTTTTCCGTATTACTACTTTCAATTTTACACTAAAAGAGAGAGAGAGAGAGAGAGAGAGAGAGAGAGAGAGAGAGAGAGAGAGAGAGAGAGAGAGAGAGAGAGAGAGAGAGAGAGAGAGAGAGAGAGAGAGAGAGAGAGAGAGAGAGAGAGAGATTTGGCTTTGAACATACCAGCCAGAATTAAGGCTTGTCAGTAAATATACGTCGGTGATCATTACTACAAAGCAGGACACACGATATAAAAAAAAGTTATCAAAAAGCCTAAATAAGTCCACAGATGCAACAAAACCTCTGAATCTAATTTCAAAGGAAAGCCTCATAAAACTGTCATTATCAGGGATTACAAATACAGCAATACCGACAGCAATTTTGTCTTAATGGATAGGACGTGGAAAAAATCAATATCCGTTTAGCAACTGTCAAAATACACATTTATAAATCACAAGTTTTTCTTTCTTTCATGTTGCACCTGCCGCCAGCTCTTTTGTCTTGACAAGATTACTAGATCGACATTGCGTGAAGCTTTGAAATAGAGATTGTACAAAAGCGTATGAAAGCACTTGTAACTGACACAGCACTTGCAATAGATATTTTTGCAGTAGATTTTAAAGTAGGACATCGCTGCAACACTACCAGTATTCTGAGGAAAGGTTAGTAGCACCACTAAGTGATAACAAAGTATGCTCTACTTCCAAACATGTAAATATGAAAATGTCCGAAAACTACAACAATAACAAGAACAACATTGACAACAACAACCACATAAATGACATTAACACTACCAGCACTACCGTGACCACCAATCACCCCTCCCCCAAAAATTACTAAAAAAAAACCCGTTGCAACAACAACAACAACAACAACAACAACAGGAAGACGGAAAAACATGCAGTGATAGTTATGATGAATCTAAGTCTTTCCGCATAACTATATAATACAAAAATATGATATAACCAATCAATCTTTGGGTTTTCGGTGGTTTTTCTTTTTTTTTTTTTTTTAACATTATCGTTGTAAAGTCTTAAAACACATTTGATTAGTTTTTCGCAGAATCTACTGTGCAAAAAACAAAAAAAAACAAAAAAACAAAAAAACAAAAAAAAACAAACAAAAAAAAAACAAAAAACCAGAACTAAACAAAACAACAACAACAACAAAAAAAAAACGCTTACAAATTTTAAACTTCGCCCATGCATTGTGGCGGCTGTCATGATAAATATCTATATCTATATCGCCGTTTACATCCTAGTGCTCCGACTTGGACGCCTCGGCTGCCTCTCGGGTGCTCAACAGCAACAGCAGCAACAGCAGCAACAGCAGCAACAGGCCTACCACCACTATCACCATAAAATAAGTGCTAATACAGAAGTAAGTTTTAACTCATGGAATCTGGAGGAGCTCAACATGTCAATACGTCGTTTCTTGGTGACAACAAGTAAAGCCATCTTAACTCTTATACCTAAAATGCTTTAATTGATCGCTTTCTCTTCGCATTAGGTAATCTGCTTAAGTAAACAGTTGAAGGAAAGCCAAAATCGAAAGAAAAAGGAAGAATGAAAATAAAATCAGGCACAAGATACATACCATTGTCTCTCGCAACTTTACAGCGCACATAATTTGATTCAGCTAAAGGGAACCATTATGCAATTTCAAAGGCCGCCATGTTTGGAATTGTGATTAAAATTTAATGGCAAAGGAGATCGTGCATAGCAAAACCAGAATGGAAAATAAAAGAAAAAGAAAAGAAATTAGAATTGTAAGGCCAGGATAAAGACCGGATTGATTATAAATAAAGAACATAAATATTTCCAATAGTTCTTTTTTTAAAACTTTACTTTGATATGAAGTGAGAGAGAGAGAGAAAGAGAGGGAGAGAGAGAGAGAGAGAGAGAGAGAGAGAGAGAGAGAGAGAGAGAGAGAGAGAGAGAGAGAGAGAGAGAGAGAGAGAGAAAGAAGCGAGTTTATAATGGTATAGGGAGTATTAAAGGGAAATAATTCATGGTTTACCCTTCTTAGTGTGCTCAGATTAGTTTGAGATGTGTATTATATCTCTCAACATTTCTCCATTGTGGTTTCTATTGCATTCTAACAACTAACTGAATCACATTCCTCTCCGAGGTTCTGACCTATTGCATTCTCCATAAAAGAGTTCTTAATCGAAATCATTTTCGAGGTGTTATATTGGCTTGAAGACACGAGCTATTATTGATTTTTTTTTTGCTTCTCTCTCTCTCTCTCTCTCGGCTTCTCCCCCCCCCCCCCCCCCACCCCCCTACCCCTCAAGCACACACAAACATCCATTCACTTCAATTCCATTCTCCGCTGTCAGACGTTTTCCTCCCCCTACCCCTACCGCATCTTGAATTCGATACCAAAGTTTACTCAACTCATGTCAATCTAAATTATTCTAAGCTACTCTCCTCCCAAGCAATCCTTTGTGATGCTCACCCGCTCGGCTGGGTCCCTCGATCTAGATCTTTATGGAGATATGGAGTGATCTCGAGATTTTTTTCAAACGCTTCCCTTAGTCTGAATTTCTCGGTATTTTTTCAATCAATTGAATTACACGGCTAAAGACTGCTGAGGTTCTTTTGCACTTGCTTATCGGTTTTCAGTCAGAGAGTGAGTGAAAAAAAAAGTGAGGAAAGCGCCCATTTATTGTTTTTCCTTTGAAACCAAATTGCATTGAGCCATCCTCCTCGTTTCTTCTATAGACATATAGTAAAATATACGGAAATCTTAGGTCAAAATTTGACTTTAGTCTCTCTCTCTCTCTCTCTCTCTCTCTCTCTCTCTCTCTCTCTCTCTCTCTCTCTCTCTTTCTCGCTCTCTTTCTGACTTCTTATCAGAGTTAAAAAAAAAAAAAAAACTTTTGAGACTATTTATGTCCTTTATAATTAAAATTAATGCGATCTTTATCCTTACATTTCTAATTTTCTTCGGTTTTTCTTTCTCATTCTCTCTCTCTCTCTCTCTCTCTCTCTCTCTCTCTCTCTCTCTCTCTCTCTCTCTCTCTCTCTCTCTGTATATATATATATAGTCATAAGGATAACAAAGAACTATATTTTTTTATTTCAAGACATTTGTCTGAGTTTCAAATTGATGACGGTGATATGAAGATGAAGAAAGACCATGCGCACCCCTCACAATCTGAAGAAAGTGGCACGCAATCAATTATCTAAGTTAGATATAAAAAAAGACAAAGACCTTTTTCCGTGTCTGCCGCTGCCAATCACGCTCACACGAAAATTCTTTTTCTTTTCTACTTAAAGTCAATAATTCAAGACAGTCGGTACCATTTCCTATGATCTTTAAAAAAAATAAAAATCAATGCATGCACCGATAGACACACACATACACACACGCACACACACACGAAACATTATACTGAGGAATTGTCAAACAAAAAAATGTACTCGCTATCAAATAACCCGGATTATTAAAACCCTACCAATTCCCCTTCTACTCTAGTTATTCTTTCTCTCTCCCTAACTTCAAGAGACAAAAAAAAAAGAAAAAAAGAAAAAAGAATAATCTCTTGATCGATAGAGTTTGAACCACTTTAGCGTTGCTGATGAGTCCTCATTGTTTAAACATACGTAGCCTCGAGTCACTCTGTCTCACAGAAAATATCAGATCTTTCATCGCTTCAAACTTGACGTAAGACGTGCTGCCTGGCCGGCTAAAGGTTTATAATTGCCAAATATTGATTTTACGTTTTTTTTTTGTCTGTTTGCGTAGCAAACTACTTTATAGAATTGAAACAACCTCTCAAAAAAAATTTTTAACTCACTTTCTGAGCCTAGAAACAGGGTGTTAACTCTTTATTGTTAGAAGAAATATAATTGATGTTTTGTAAAACAAATATGACGCCTTAAAAAGACTGAACTTTCATGATTCATACGCGAAAGAGATTATGAATTTAACTTTAAGAATTTTTTTTTTATTTTGCAATGATGATCGGTCTCTGAAAAAAAGAAAATTATTTTTTGTAATTTAAGAAACTTATCTTTACCTTTAAGAATTGAATATTTTAAACATTCGTTCCACAGCTTTGATTATGCTTTTTGATCAAATGGACAATGGCAGAAAGACCATTTGCTTGATAATGAAAAATTATTTTTATTATTTTCTTTCTGCCTTCCTAACCGAGTTTTATCACTTTGCGTTGGTATTTTATTTTTTTAAACCACAAGATGGTCTATCAGTTTCTCTTTTTGAATTTTCTATGTACCTAAGCATCTCATCTTTCTCCCCCTTTCCTCCCTCCTTCGCTTTTTCTTTTTGATTCCTTTTCTATATAATCTCTAAAATTATTTATTTATCTATCTATCTATCTATCTATCTATCTATCTATCTATCTATCTATCTATCTATCTATCTATCTATCTATCTATCTATCTATCTATCTATCTATCTATCTATCTATCTTTCTATCTATCTATCTATCTATCTATCTATCTATCTATCTATCTATCTATCTATCTATCTAACTGTCTCTATTTCTTTATCTGTGTCGCTATATCTCTAGATGTTTTGTTCTCCTCTGCCTGTTTGTCTTCTTGACTTTTTATTTTCTTGCATTTTTTTTCTCTCTCTTCGGTTCTGTCTTTCTCAGGCTTTCTTTCTATCCACCTGAATGTCTGCCTGTCTTTCGTTTCACATTTCCTTTCTCTTCCTCTCTCTGTTTTCCCTCTCTGCCGATCAATCTCTCTCTCTCTCTCTCTCTCTCTCTCTCTCTCTCTCTCTCTCTCTCTGTCTCTCTCTCTTTTTTTCCCTCACTATCTATCTTTTGGATTACTCCCTACCTGTTGCTCGCCATGTCACAAATACAAGCTATCGCACTAAAAAACAAAACACACGGTGTAAAAAATATCAGATTAAAAGGAAGATCAAAGCGCCTTAATTGTTCATCATGACGTACGTATACAGCAACTGTCAAAACGAGATATTTGTCTTATATGCTTCGATGTAGATTACTTTAAATTCATAAGAAAGAGCCCACTTTTCCAGAAAAGAATAAAGATATAGATTTCTATCGGTAGCGTCCAGCAAATATAATTATTCCACAAAGCCATTAAAAACGAAGAAGAGGGGTGGAAAAAATTATTGGCGTGTCAAAGCCGCATTAAACTTAATAATATTATGGATTTGCACGACCCAACAAAACTATTAACTATTCATGCTTTCCAGAACAGGACTCGCTTATAACACAGCCGCACTTTAGCTAGGGCCCACAACTCTGAATGTGATCTACAACAGAAAATATTTTTTTCTCTTTATGGTTTTGTTTTACATAGACAATTTCAAAGAGCCTCGTTCTATTGTTATGTCTGGCTCGATATTTATTAATTGTGCGCGTGTTCTGACATTTTCACGGCTCTTTCAAACCCACAATGTGTAGTGTTCGTCTAGAAACAATTATACACCAAGAAATCTCCTTCATAATAAGATTCGCGTTTGACGTTTTTTTACGGGTTGATTTCCTGAACTCTTTGTTTGGGTTCCCAATGAATAGAGAGAGGATTATTATTTATATATTTGATCTTCAAGAAGCAGATGCAGATCTAAAGAAACATGAAAAGAATTAATACGGATTTACGAAATATAACGGAGTAGGATACACATTAAAACAGAAATACATGAAAACAAAACAACGAAACAAGATGAAGGGAAGATTAAAAACATTTGTCAAGGTGAAACAGAGAGCGAGACAGATAAGACACACACACAGAGAGAGAGAGAGAGAGAGAGAGAGAGAGAGAGAGAGAGAGAGAGAGAGAGAGAGAGAGACAGGTAAGCAGATAGAATAGATCGGTAAAGATAGATAGAGCAGTAACAGAAGAAAGAGAGAGAAAGATAGATAGATAGATAGATAGATAGATAGAGAGAGAGAGAGAGAGAGAGAGAGAGAGAGAGAGAGAGAGAGAGAGAGAGAGAGAGAGAGAGGAAGATAAGAAGAGATTAATGATTTATATTTGCGTCAAAAGGCAGGAGAATATTAAAGAAAAATAGAGTTAAGTTTGGAATAGATAAACAGAATACAGTCATGATCGGAAAAAAAAATTCACATGTCTAGATGTAGAGTTTAGAATATAAGGAAACCTAGACAGACTGGGGAAAATGAAGTGGAGAGAAATAAGAAGATTCAGAAATATAGGTGTTAGTGGGTACCTAGAGAAATAGAGAATACACAAGAAGTGAGGCGAGATAAGGAGGGCATATTTGGGCGAACAGACTTGAAGAGACATGAAATAGACAAAGAGAAAGAGAAAAGGAGAGATATATACAAGTAAATATAGAGAGGAAGAATGTGACATAGAGAAACAGAATTGGTACGGGAAAAGAAGATAAAGTTAAAGAGAGAGTGAGTGAGTGAGAGAGAGAGAGAGAGAGAGAGAGAGAAAGAGAGAGGAAAGAGAAGATAGATAGAGAGAGAAAAAGAGAGATACAGAAGCAGATACTGAACTACAGAGATGAAGATACAGATATAGATATATAACGAAAGAGAATGAGAGCAACACAAAGAGCGTCAGTGCAAGAAGGCCGAAAAGAAAGAAAGACGGAGAAAATACAGGGAAAAAAAACAAGAGAGATCAAGAGATAGAGAGAGATAAGGCATAGAGAGATTAACAAAGGCAAATTGAGACCGACTGTATAAAAAAAAAATTAACAACCCCCCTCCCCCCCCCAAAAAAAAACAAAACAAATAAAAACAACAAAAAAAAACAAAACAAAAAACAAACTACTCAAACTAAACAAAAAACAAAACAAAACAAAAACAAACAAACAAACAAAACAAAACCAGGAACAACCAACCTTTGGCCGCAAAAATCATTAATTTTAACCTGTGGCTTATTGGGTTCAAAATCACGGCTTTTCGTCACAGGGGGAAAAAACCGAAATAAAAGAGAACGTACATACTGCCTAAAGAGACGTTGTGATAATAGTTAGCGAGGTTAATTAACAGGGAGGGGTAGAATAAAACAATTCTCACATGTATAACCTGGCAGGAAAGAAAATTGAGTTACTGATAGTTGTAGCGAGAAGCATCAAATACCTGAGTCACCAGAGAATCTGGCTATCAAAAAGAAGGATCCGCGCACAGACCCAGGTGTAAGTCTAACTAGGTCATCTCATCTTATCAACCATTTTTTTCGACATGGCAAGAGCCTGAGAGATTTTGGTGCTCTAAAGAATCTTATGAAATTGCTCTTTTTCATCAAATCTAGGCCCGAATATAAACGGTTGAACCCAAAGACGACATGTCCTCAAAATCCCAAAAACAGTTAATTAGAGATTGGTATTTAAGTGTTTAAACTCCGACCTTTATATTAATAGACCTTTTCGTTAAAAGTTCCAGACATGCATTCGAGTAAGCCTGGTGTCTTCTCTTTTCAAATGTATTTTGTTCTCATAATGAAAAGAAGACTTAAACCTCTTATGAACAGGCAATAAAAATCTATCAATCTATTTAACAAACATAAAAAATGAATGAGTCATTCAACTATTCTATCAGGCTATAAATTAATTATTGTAGTAATTGATCAAACCAATCTTACTTCTTTATTCCATTTTTTGTTCTTTATCCCAAGATCAAACCGTAAATATTACATTTTGCTTTAGTCACAAATATTTACGGCGCCGTAGATGATTTAGCAGAGAATAACGCACTAACTGCATCAAGTATTTAACCAATAATATTCTTATTTTTGCCTTCTATTACATTTCAATACTGTTAAGGTTCTGCAAAACTGACTTGTAGATAGACGTACAAGAGGTAGAAGAAGTGAGAGAGTAAAAGAGAGAGAAACAGAGTGTGATATGAAATGAAAAAAAAAAGAAACATTGAAAGCTACATTCAGACAGAGACTAACGAAGACTGACAGAAATGAGGAAAAAAAAAAACAGAGAGAGAAAGAAGAGGATGAAGATAGAAACTAAGAGTGAAAAGAAGCTAATAGAGAGAGAGAGATATAGGGAGAATGAGGAAAAGGATAATAGCGAATGAGAGAGAGGAAGCAGAGCGACAGGAAGAGAAGATAGGGGTACAATTATAGAGATAAAAAAGGAGGAGAGAGAGAAAGAGAGAGAGAGAGAGAGAGAGAGAGAGAGAGAGAGAGAGAGAGAGAGAGTGGTAGAGACAGATATTATAGGTTTGTGACTCGATATGGTCGGTAATCGGTATAAACGTTTGTTTTTGTAGTAGTAATAATTTTGTTTGCTTTCTGCAGTTAATTAAAAAAAAGAGGAAGAAGAGAGAGAGTGAGAGAGAGAGAGAGAGAGAGAGAGAAAGAGAGAGAGAGGAAGAGAGAAAGAGAGAGACAGAGAAAGAGTGAGAGAGACAGACAAAGAGAGAGAGAGAGAGAGAGAGAGAGAGAGAGAGAGAGTGAGACAGACAGACAAAGAGAGAGAAAGAGAGAAAGAGAGACAATACTGGTTTACAAGAAACTTGAAGTCCGTATGAAACAAGCTTTTAATCAGAAACCTCAGATATAATTATATTAAAAAGTAATTTTTTTCAACCTTTTAAATTTATATATATAAAAAAAGGAATGCCTTTCATAATTTCCTCATTATTGAATCTAACACAATCACGCTAACTAAAACTTCTGAGAGATTCCTCAAACATTTTATTTCTTTCCTTTTTCTTCTTTTTCCTTGCCCTTTTTTATGTTTAATTATAATGCAGATTAAATGGTGTTCTAAGGTTGAAGAAAAACTGTTTCCTACTGAGATAAGTTATTTGTGCTTTAGCGTCAAGCGAAAGATTTTCTTTGTGACAACTTTTTGATAAATGACTTAAAAAGGGAGTGGGGGGAAGTACAGTTAAAAACCAAAATCTACAAAATTAGAGTTATACAAATTATCTTTGTATCAACTTGTAGGTTAGGTCGAAATTAAAAGAAATATAGTTTGCAAGTAAAGATATATTTGCTAGTTGCTATGGTAACGACAGCCATATTGAAATTTCGGAACATAATTTCAAAACCCTAAGGCTCTCACAATTTTTAAACAAAATGACTTCAAACTGCATCGAATGTTTGATAAAAGGCTTAGCTTAGGCACAAAAGTATCAGAGATTAACTCAAAAGATCTAGAAATGCACAACAGTGTAAAATATTGAACGTCTCATGAAGTTAGCTGAACTCGTTTCAATACAAGCACATTCCCTGACTCTTTGTATCGCAATAATTAAAAGCTGGGAAGAGATATGACTATTCTAACTTCTTCAAGATCATATGTGTAGCAAAGTATTTCATGAATTAAAAAAGTTAAAACAAATAAAGGAACATTTGACATATTCCTTTCTTCAGTAGACCGCTCATAGTGATTCACAAAACCACCCGTACAAGGCAGTACATACAAATCGGTAGTTAGACTGTTTCGTGTTTGTAAACATACGGCTTTATTAAGGCGTGATGACAATTTCTCTTTGTGATATTTTGGTTACTTGATCTGCGACCACCTAGGAATGGTGAGTCAGGACCATATGAAGAGCCTTTCCGAGGGACTCAACCCAGGACTTGGTCCAGCCAAGATTCGAGTCGTAGATCTTGGTATTCGAGAGCATGTTGGTTACTCCTGCACCATAACACCTCAGTTTGTGAAAACACTCAATTATGGTCACTAAAAATAGCAATTAGTATTGACAGAAACGAAGACTTCATGGGAATGAGAAAAAAAGTAGGAAATCCTTATACAAGTAGATTTCAGATGTTGCTTTCACTTTACAAAAATGAAACCTTGGTCATGTAGTGCTGAGCGAGAAGGAGTGTGATGCCATTTCTCGCTCTAAAGAATCTGGGTTTTTCAGGAGTCAAACATTTAAGCCTAAGGTCTACAGCAATAAAGACAGAAAGGCTTGATGTTACTTCCCCTTGACAAAGTTGATCACCGCTTCTACACAACTATTCGTTAGCCAACAGCAAAATTGTGAAATGTTTATAACAAGGAAGTAATTACTTAAAACAAACTTGCTCACTGTAGAAATTATTTGCTGTGAGTAAAACACACTGCTCTAAATAAAATTAATTTTGCAGCGAATCAGAGACATAAGTACCAGTTACATAAAGCCTAGAACCAGTAATGACATCACATTTCTTTTCTCCCTTTCTTTGTCCTCACCTTGTAATTTTTTCATACAACTAGGACTACATTATTGTCTGATGACCATAAATTATTCATCCTTAAGTATCGTCAACATTCTTTATTACGTAGGTAATGTCAAAGTGACTGTTAAACTTTGTTCTCCCTCAGTCTTTCTCATTCCAAGCTCCCCTCCTCCCATTTCTCCTCCCCAATCCACCACTTTTACATCATAATTATTTTGTCTCCATCACTTGGAGACAGCCACGACCACAAAAGTCCAATTCTTAAGACTCTATACAAAAGGCACAGTAAAAGATTAAGAGAAGCCTTTTATTCATTCCTATGGCTTTTGTCTCATCACTTTTTGTGCCTCTGCGTATTTTTTGCTCTAGTTTCTGTATTTCAATCGCTTCTTTACTGCCAGCGTATTTGGGTGTTTTTAACAACTCACACAACAGGAGTTTGTTGTGGTAGATAAGGCCTGATTTAAATAAACTCTATTCTTTTGAGATATTTGTAACTTTTTTCTGTTATACTTGAGCTATGCCCTTCCTATTCTGTGTAAAATAAAAGCGCGATTTGATAAGCTTGTTAAAAGAAAGAGGGATATTTTAGCAACCACTAATAAAAGTTACGTGCCATGCTTATCAAATATCTTTTTAACTTGTAATGATACGAGGTTCCGTTCGCTGGCTCATCTTAACACTTTCCCCTACCCCTTATCCCTCATCTTTCTCCTCCATCATTCTTCTCTCTCTCTCTCTCTCTCTCTCTCTCTCTCTCTCTGTGTGTGTCTCTGTCTCTTTCAACTCTCCCTCTACCCATTTGATTTGTTGTTTTCTTTCATCGTTAAATACCATTTATAGTAATTATGACGTATATTTAAGACTGTAATTCTTTTCTATTATGCAGATCTCTCTGAGGGAGGCTTATACCAAGTCAACCTAATTGTGAATTTTAAATTTTACCCCGAATAAACTGCCTGTGATCGCGGCTGTTTTTGAACCCCGACAGGCACAACACTCATCCAGCCGGAACACTGTATCGATGTCATAACATGGGCTTGATGATTATCAACAATTCTGTAACGCTATAAATGTAGCCATTGGGGATTGTGTGCTGCTCCATTGCTGTCAGGTCGAGCAAAGTCACCTTGATCCGCGAAGAGAAAGTTTGTGCCCTTGGTTGGCCATGACGAAGTACTTCTCTCCACTCGTCGACTCTTGTCCCAACCTGAGGGCTCACACCGCACTCTTAGCTCTGCAACATTACTCTTCTGCTAAGAAATTAGTCAACTTCAATTATTCTGGCACTATTTCAGCTGGAATAACTGAATTTACTTTTATTTACCGTTTTAAAAAGCCTGCTCAATTGGAAATTAACAAAAGAAATAACATGTTTAATTCTTTATGATGATCAAACATAATAAGAAGAGAAAAATATATATACAGAATTGATGTATTGTAAAATCTGACTCTAAACCTACATTTTAACAGCCAAGAAATGTAGAGCAATGATCATAAGTTTACATTATGAGATAGCATTGCACTTAAAGAGAGTGAAATATCATAAACGAATAGCTCCAAAAAGTTCGGCAAAATTCCAAACTCGTGAAAACTATTTATCCATTTTTGACACCTAAAAGCCGCGGCTGTAAAAAAAAAACACCCAAAAACACAGTTTTACAATAATACTTGTTAAATTCATTACCATGGTTAATGTGGGGCTGGGAATTTTTATCTTCCTCGTAATACTAAACTAGTCCAAACTCCTGTTTTAGATTATAAGGGTAATAAAACAGCAACATGGATCGAAACAAGATAAGGGCAGAACCTGCGAAAAAAATTGGTTCGGCAGTAGACAAAGAGATCTTGTAAACATTTCTCCGCAGGAAAAAAAATGATTTGAGTTCATTTGGAATCCGTAAAAATAGGGAAAAAATATAATGTCATTTGCAGTTCTATCCAACCTGAGAATATTAGTGGCTAGCCTTTATCCTCTTTAACCGGTCGCAAAAAGTAGTATCTTTAGGTGAATTTACTTAAAACACATGACGCCAAAACACAGTTGCAGTATTTAAGTATTCTACTTATTTAAACCACGTCAATTCGCTTGGCACACTCTTATTGTTTAAGAAAGGGTAATTTATAGATTGTGTGAAACTAATAACCCCGATTTTTTAGAGGAGGGACACCACCAATATTTTTTTCTCTGGTTCTCCACTTCTTAGGACAGTATCCGTTTTTAAGTTTAAGAACAGAGAGAAAAATGACGCTTTGACACCATCAAATCATCATCATTTTTCTTTCTTTGAATCTTGACATAACTAACATAATTTGATACATTAAAGCACATCAGAATTATTATAAGAGAAAATGTTTGAAGAAAGTAGGAGCTGAGTTACAGGGTTTCTCCAATGTGTCCTGTTAAGCTAAAAACCACTTGAAACCCCCGGCCTGGACAGACTGATGAAGTTGGGAGGTTTGTTTATTCCCTCTTGCCATGCCTTCCACTCAACTTAACAACATAAAAGGAAACATTAACTGCTTTATCTCCCTGAAATGGATTCAAGATTTGGCAGACAGCCAAAGAGTTTAATGGAAACTGAAGAGAACACAGTCATTATTTTCTTTCTCCAACAAGAATCTAGATCGAGATCATCTGACAGTGGTTCTGCCTTGTTCTCTATTAATTTTTTCGCGGGGTTGGAAGAAATTCGATACCGTGCCTATTATTTCAGTACAATAGCTTTATGTTTTGAATATATCCTTTTTGCTCCTGGGACACTTTTTTTCAAATTAATATGAGAAAGAAAAAGAATGGCGCAAAGCTGACGAATGTACTAAGTGTTTGTATTTGAGACTGGAAACCACAAGTAAACAACAAAAAGAATATCCTTTTGTCGTTTCTATTAATTAAAACCGATAAAAATTATTTATTGATTGACACAATTTTCACTTTTATTCTTTCTATTTTTATTTCTCCTTTCTTTTTTCGATTTTTTAATATATTTTTTTCCTTCTAACCTTCTTTCTTGTCTTTCTTGTTCTTGGTCTTCTTCATTTTCTTATTGCTGTTGTTTTTGTTTTTGTTGTTGTTGTTGTTCTCTATCATAATGTTCATCTTCTTTTTCTTTTTTCCTCTGTTTTTTTGTAAGCCTCATTTTTTATTCTTTTAATTGATCAAAATAGTTATTCGTACCGAGAGTGAAGACAACCTTTCTTCAGCAGCCCAATGTTTTAAACGTGCGGCATTCCTGTGTATATTTATTTGTTTTCACCTGCCGGGAGAGAGCTACGATCTAATTTTATTGTCATTAAACCTACCGAGAAGAATAAACCCTCACGAAAGATTAAACAGCTCTCTCTTTTTGACATTTTTTATTGTATTGTTTTTGTACTAATAACTTTGAAAAAAAAAATCGCAGATATATAAAATTTTGTTTTTCTTCTCTCTCTCTCTCTCTCTCTCTCTCTCTCTCTCTCTCTCTCTCTCTCTCTCTCACACACACACTCTCTACTCTTTCTCTCTTTTTCTCTCTATTTTCGCGCTTTTTTCTCTGTCTACCTCTCTCTTCTCTCTCTCCCTGTCTCTCTCTCTCTCTCTCTCTCTCTCTCTCTCTCTCTCTCTCTCTCTCTCTCTCTCTCTCTCTCCCCCATTACCATATTGTAACACTTATGTTCTTTTATTTTTTGAGTCTTCTTCACCATGGATTATAATCTTAAGTTTCACTAACCTAATTATCACCGACAAAAAATGTCTCCCTCTTTCCTTGAATTATTCCTCTTCTCTCCATCATATGAAGCTCTATCTTCTTCTCAAGCCTCCTCTTCCACTTCTTCCTTCCTTTCTTCTCTCTCTCTCTCTCTCTCTCTCTCTCTCTCTCTCTCTCTCTTTAGAATTCAAGACGAAGCCGAAATTAAACGCAATCACAAGCCATTTTCATGCATCACCCAAAATTGTTAGTCAAAAAAGATTCCTATCTTTTCTTTCTACCTTTTTTGATAATAGAAGGAAGGGAGGAAAAAAAAACAAAACAAAACAAAACAAAACAGGTGCACTTTATTATTTCAATAACTGATGTAGTATTCAGCAGGTAATTACCCTCCTGAGATGGAAATGTCAAAGAATTTCAACAATGTTTAAGTTTATAGAGGAGGAGGAAAATGTTTTGTAAGACTCGCTAGAAACATGAAACCATGAACATAATTTCTCGCCGTTTGCTTCGGATGCTCAGGTCAGCGCGGGCTGGCATACCAAAGTAATGAATGTAAAGTGATCAAAGCATGAATCCCCAAGAACAAGCACATGACGAGGACTTTTAAAATCATAGAATACAAAGCTAATCTCGATAAGTAATAGATCCAGCTCTACAATAGGGAACCCGACGCTGTTTAAGGTTATTCCATCCGCCCATAATGTGAAAAGGTCTGAAAACTGGGGTGAAGAGCATGCCTGAGAACTGCAGGATAGGCAAAGCTCAAAACTACGTCTTTGCTGTGTTCATTAGGTGAGCAAGGGGTCTCATCTGACCACCACTGTCCTCCTCTTTGACGGAGACTTATGTAATATAAAAAGATTTAAAAAAATGAATTAATAAATTAATAGACAAACAAATAAATTCATGCCCAAAAATAACATAAATAGTAGCAGAACAAGAACAATAACTAAAATACAAATAATAAGAACAACATCATCATCATCATCAACAAAAATAACAGCACGGGTAGAAACTTTTACTAGCGAGTTGTTCATTATACCCCTGGTTGTTTTTATAATCTTATTCACAAGAAGAATTACGTGGGCGCGCTGAATCAAACAAGAAATTCAGCCAGCGAGGACTTCCTCATTTCTTTAGATTTGAAGTGAGCTCTCTGTTATCAGCACGCCTGCGCATACCATACAAAGTAAACAAACGAATGAATTAAGAGAGAGAAGAAGCGTATATTTTTATGTTGAGATTGGTCTGAAGTTACTTCCTCACCCGAGATTGTATCAAGTTGCGCTCGGGGTGAAGTTGAAAACGGAAACATAAAAATTTATAAGCTTTGCTCTTTTAGAGCTAT
Organism: Elysia crispata; assembly: GCA_033675545.1. Classification (NCBI taxonomy): domain Eukaryota; kingdom Metazoa; phylum Mollusca; class Gastropoda; family Plakobranchidae; genus Elysia; species Elysia crispata. Next base: position 1,077,216 of record JAWDGP010002623.1, on the reverse strand, counting down.
TCCGAGTCGCTGTGTAACAGTAGTTATTATTCTTGCTGAAAAACGCTCTTAATAACTCATAAGAAATACACATATAGCATTGAAAGGTTCTTTGTGATATTTGGGCTGTTTGAAATGGACTTGTACATTTCAGGACCTCTGATATGTTTCGGGTATTTCGTTATAGAGATATAACAAAAACAAAAAAAAAGACGAGAAGAGGCAAAAAAAAAAAGAGGGGGAGAGAGAAAGAGAGAGAGAGAGAGAGAGAGAGAGAGAGAGAGAGAGAGAGAGAGAGAGAGAGAGAGAGAGAGAGAGAGAGAGAGAGGGCGCAGAGATATAGATATGTAGACAGAGGGAGGTAAGTGAGATAGAATACAAAGGGAAAGAGAAAAGAGAGGCAGGGACAAGGTAGATGATGGGAAAAACAAACAGAATACAGAAACAGAGACGAGAGAGGAAGGAGAGAAAGATGAAAAGGGATGTAACAACGGGAAAAATGAAGAGCGAGAAATATTGGAAAGAGACTAAGAAAGAGAAAGAAATTGAAAGAGAGGTAGAGCGAGAGAGAGAGAGATGAGAGAGAGATAGCGAGATAGAGAGAGAGAAAGATTGAATTAAAGGGATGAAAAACAGATGGATTTAGAGAGAAATATAGATAAAGAGAAAAAAGTAAGATAGAGATAGAGAGGAAATGATAGATAGATAGATAGATAGATAGATAGATAGATAGATAGAGAGAGAGAGAGAGAGAGAGAGAGAGAGAGAGAGAGAGAGAGAGAGAGAGAGAGAGAGACACTCTGAAATACATCAGTTAAGTTTTTGATCGCATACCAAAACGTTTTATTCATGTGACGCATGCTACAGACGCTTTTAACATTTCTTTGTGTCAACTTCCAAACATTCGCCAAATTAACAGGTCAATAAAATAATTCGTTGTGCAATCTTACTGCAACAGACGCCAAACTAACGCATCTGAGTTTTCTTATTATATTATTATTTGTAAGGAAATTAAATTAGAAAAACAAAACAAAACAAACACCCATATGAGCGTTGGCTGAATAATGTCATGTTGGTCAAAAATAGCATCGTCATAAAGTATGATAAATGTTTTTTTTAAAGCCTCAATAGCCATTACATCACGATTTAGGTTTCTATTGAATAACTGAAAAAAGAAAAAAAATTATACCAAGTTCAAAAAATCTGAATTGTACATTCACTCTTGACTAGAAAATTTTAACTTACTCCGTGCAATTTCGATGGAAACTCAGCTTCTAAGAAAACTTAATCACTTAAGCTGCACCGCCATAAAATTTCTCTGCTGTTTTTAGAGAGGGGCCGCATTCGTAGAAATCATAATTACGTATTAAAGAATTAGCTTTATGCTTATGTTTGATCTGTATGATTTAAACAAAAACAGATAATTGCTAAAAGAGCAATCTTTCTCCACTATTTTGGTTTTAATTGGAAAAGTCGGTGATAAATTAAAGTTTCGCTTTCCCAGAGATAGGTGAGATGTAAAAAAAAATAGTTCCATGGAATGCGATTGAATTTGAGAGAGAGAGAGAGAGAGAGAGAGAGAGAGAGAGAGAGAGAGAGAGAGAGAGAGAAAGAGAGAGAGAGAAAGAGAGAGAGGGAGAGAAGGGGAGGAGTGAGATCAAAACTGAGAGTAAAAAATGATATGAGGGATGAATGCAAAGGTAATGAAAAGACAGCAAAAGGATTAATGGAAAAAAGACAGAAAAAAACATAAAGGAGCGTAATGGTTTTTTTTTTAAGAAAGAGTGGGAGCGATGAAGACACAATGGGAGTCAGAGAAGAAGAAAGACACAAAAAGTTAGGAAGAAAGCAAACAGGTGAGAGAAAGGGGGAGAAATTCAGAGAGACATAGATCTATCTATCTATCTATCTGTATTTATATATATATATATATATATATATATATATATATATATATATAACAGAAAAATCCTCAACGCAGACAACCATAAAAAGAAAATCCAGAAACATCGCAACTGTAGAGATAAAAGGAAAATGTCTACAAAAGTTTTCCAGACCATATGGGAGCAAAAAAGCACAAAAGTTATAGACAGGTACATAGAAATTACAGAAAAAAGGTATAATCAATACACCTCCAGCTTCAGACTCGAATATAAATGTTTTCAAACCAGTCTCAGTGAACTTATAGTAGTATGGAGATTAAAAGAGTTCAAGATGGAATACACCATCTCGTGAAA
>JAWDGP010002623.1:1057500-1070000 GCA_033675545.1 Elysia crispata | reverse complement strand
TAAATGCAAGGCTTTTAAAACATGTAGATGGAAAAGAAACATCTAATTACAGACATAATGAACGTGCCCTTTTTGAAAGCCAAAAAAAAAAAAAATACAAATAGTGTAATTTGAGTTTTAACATATTATTGATCAGAAGCTTTGCATGAAATTGACTTTAAATTCATAATTCAATTTATCATCATGCAATGACTGAGCACCTTTCGCGTTCCATTCAAAATTACGTACATAGAGTTTTATTGCTTTTAAGCCTGCTTGCCAAGACACATTTAAAAACTAACAGGAAAAAGTGGAAAAAAAGAAAGATAATAGAGAGAGAGAGAGAGAGAGAGAGAGAGAGAGAGAGAGAGAGAGAGAGAGAGAGAGAGAGAGAGAGAGAGAGAGAGAGAGAGAGAGAGAGAGAGAGAGAGACGATAACGGCCCAAAGGAAGAAAAGAAGAAAATGGAGAACGATGCGTTCAAAGATAATGACGAGATGTTTAGTGCTGATGCAAACTGAGGAAAGGCACGGAAAGTAAAACTAAACAAAGAAATGATTTTGTTTTGACCCTCTAGGATTGCAAATTTGATAATACTATACACTTTCCTTTTTGTTTTGGAGTATTATAAATACAGTTTCGTATAATATCAATTATAATTCGAGTCATCTAACAAAAGCGCCCAACCCACAGACGAAACACCCCACGCGCTTTATTTTAACTCTTACACATGAACATGTAAGCTAAAAAAAAAAATAAACAAACTGAATTGTTTCTTTGTTTTTTGTTTCTTCTTCTTCATTGAAGTGTGTTACGCTTGATTCTGATCTTTTTTAAAATAAACCAGAGAAATGTCTATGTTCAGTGAATAAAGTGGCTTGTTGCATCATTTGAGGATGGTATTGTATCTTAGTAATACAATTAGCTTTTTAAACTGAAAGCTGATCGACTGGTTCTCTTCTTTATGTTTTTTTTTGTGGATAGTGTTATTATATAAATCTTACACCTCAATGTTTTATTCTTTCTTCGATATGCAATATTTTTTGCCACGTAGTCCTTTGTGTGTGCTCAATCTGTAAATATAAAATTGTTTCCGTCGAACCAGCTGCTGGCCGTTTGATTTCCTCATCCTACATCATCTCTCCGGTGCCTGCCCTTTTGCCTCAATCTCTATGTATTTTATGTCTGTCTCTAATACACTTCTCAGATTTAACAGGCTAAAACAAAGTCTGATACTGGCCAGAAAAGCTAACACTGCTAAACCTAAGAAAGTTCTTCAAGTAGTTTGTAACCTCACGAGAGGAAGGATTCTATCGACAGTGGCTGAGCTGTATGTAGTGTATAATTTATCTCTTTTAACATGCACGGCGAATCTTTCCGTAGTAGAGGGCTTTAGATTTGGTGATTGTTGTTTTTTTTATACTTAATGAATGAAGAGGTGTCTCTATTTTTATATCGATATTTGAACAAATAATCAAAGCCTTGTTCTTCGGTGGTAAAACCCAAAAAATAATTAAACCTAACGGGACATCTTTGTTTTTCACTTGAGTGCTTAACAGATTACAGCATTTTATAAAGCGTACCTACATAAATGTTAAAAAAAAAATTAATTGTTCAATCTCACACTTTTAAGAAGTGGAGACTGTCTTTTGTTTTCCACTTTCCACAAAATTATTTTCACTCAAACAAAAGAAAAATTTCACCCATAAAAATTCCCATGTTTACCTAACTCTAGAGAGGTATGGCAAATAACGGCTGAATTGCATAATTCTTAAAGCTATTCCGTGTGAAACTAAAAAAAAAAATGTATTATTGTATTATTCTTTTCACCTGCGTGTTTCCTTACATTACATCCACAGCTTCTAACTCAAATCTTTGGCATTATTCTCCTAGTTTTATTTGATTACATTACGAAAGCATGCTGCATGTTGCATAGCCTAAACATCAGTTTTTGCCTATGGCTGTCGAGGCAATTTATCCCATTCATAGCATCTGCACAAAAAATATTTGCTGTGAATTCCCGAAAATTTTCATCTATGGTGGATCTACTTCCTTGTTATGTTTAAAGCAAGAATTAAGAAGATGAACGCTATAAACGTGGAAAAAAGGTATGAGGAGAATATCTTTTTAAAGTTTTTACTGTTACACCTTTTAAGTTCGGTAAGTAAAGCATAATTGAGGTTTTATCTTTGAGACATCATTCCAAAATTAGGAGAGATGATTTGTTTATCACAAAACAATGGTCTTCTATTTTAATAATGAAGAAAGCCTTTATTAAATGAAGTCAAATGAGCAACAGCTTGGTCGAAGATAGTTGATTGCAAGTAAAAAAAAAAAGAAGAAGAAAAAAGCCACGGCGCCTCCTCCCAAGAAAAAAAGCGGAAGATAGATCAATAGATCGATAGATAGATAGATAGATAGATAGATAGATAGATAGATAGATAGATAGATAGATAGATAGATAGATAGATAGATAGATAGATAGATAGATAGATAGATAGATAGATAGATAGATAGATAGATAGATAGATAGATAGATAGATAGATAGATAGATAGATCGATAGATAGATAGATAGATCAATAGATAGATAGATAGATAGATAGATAGAGAAAGAGCAAAACCAGAGGCGTAAAGATAAATAGACAGATAGACACAAACGGGGAGAGATCAAAGGAGGAATAAATATTAAAACTATTAACCGAGAGAGAGAGAGAGAGAGAGAGAGAGAGAGAGAGAGAGAGAGAGAGAGAGAGAGAGAGAGAGAGAGAGAGAGAGAGAGAGAGAGAGAGAGAGAGAGATAGATAGATAGATAGATAGAGAGAGAGAGAGAGAGAGAGAGAGAGAGAGAGAGAGAGAGAGAGAGAGAGAGAGAGAGAGAGAGAGAGAGAGAGAGAGAGAGAAAGAGATATGGAGCGAGAACAATACAAACTGAGAAAGACAGAGACTGAGACGTCCAGTTAGACTGACACACATTAGTACCAAATGTGTTGAATGAGGAAAGCAAAGACATGATCTTTTACAGCTTGCCCAAACTGATCGATGCGGACAGGAAATCCTGGGTATTATATTGGATCAGCACTCTTCACAGGGTGATGCAAATTCTATGCTATTAGTAGTTATTAGTTGGATCAGCACCAGAGATAGACAGATGGGAAGTGAATTAGATCCAAAGAAAACGAGAAAAGAAGAGGGGAGAAGAGAAAGGCTTTGAGAGATTGCTGTGGAGAGAGAATAAGAGAGAGAGAGAGGGCAATGAATGAAATATGCATATATACATATAATATATATATATATATATATATATATATATATATATATATATATGATACATTCATATACAATAGAAATAAGAGGAAGGGAGGTGAAGATAGACAGAAATATATATATATATATATATATATATATATATATATATATAGAGAGAGAGAGAGAGAGAGAGAGAGAGAGAGAGAGAGAGAGAGAGAGAGAGAGAGAGAGAGAGAGAGAGAGAGAGAGAGAGAGAGAGAGAGAGAGAGAGAGAGAGAGAGAGAGAGAGAGAGAGAATGCCATTTTCTTTTACAATCCATAATGCTCACTCAAGCTAACCTTGAGTCCATTGTGATCTAAGTGTTCGTCTAAAGCTTTTCCACCGATTCTGGAATGACCTGCCTCAACATCTGGTCAACATCCTAGAGCAAAGATGGAGCACATGTTGAGCCTTAGTTATGCAACCCTACTTTTTTACCTTAATAGTCTTAATTTTCTGTAATCAACATTATGTTTTAGTTAAAAAATATAAGAAATCAATATACTTGATATTTAAGTTGAACTCTTTTGAACTATATATCTAAAGGTTTAACTGAAAATGAAACATAATGTAAACGAAAATGTGGGTTTTCATTTTGATGAAGCTTTCAGTTTACGATCTTCCATGAATCGGTTCACAGCTTGATGGTATTTTGCGAATAAAATGTCAAGATCTTGAAATTTAGAAACAGTAGTTTTTTTTTTAAATGTTTGCTTACTTAGCGAGTTTGCCAACCTTTATAACAACCTGAGAAAGCTCATGCACATAATTATACGTGTATCCTTGATGTAATCCTGAATTCTATATTCTAGTGCTATGCTGCAAACACAAACTGGTACCTCTTAGAGTCGATCAATCAAAACAGTTATTTTTTCCTGCCAGAATGACCTCCAAACATACCTTTACAATACATTTTCTATCATTTTTGCCTTAAAATAAGGGGGGGGGGGAGGGGGGGAGGAAGCAAAATATAATGATAACCTCATAGTACAAAATTTATTTTGAAATACAGCCCCGCCTAGATTGTGACAGGTTTGAGGCTGAAAGAAGTTGAAATGTGTTCCCTTGGTAGTAGTTTGTACTCCAAAGGCTGTTCAAATTTCAGCTTTTGAAGGTAACGCATAGAGGTGGACGAACAAAACGAAAAGAAAAAATTTAATATTGTAATATACACAACGAACAAATAATAAGGCCGAAACCTGGACCATTGATGCAAAATCAGATTCAGTTATGCACTTGAAATGACCATCAATTTTGGTTTAATCCTCTTACATTATCATTCTTGATTCGCTTTAAATGGTGTTAAAACTATTGGAGGCGCAGGTTCTTTTAACATTGGTGTTGAAAATGTAATGCCACTGTGGACTCTTTTCTTAACAATGTTATTTCCGGTTCGTAAGTCAAATGAAAAAAAAAACAGATTTAAAATATCATTACAAGAAGAAATACTCCCAAGTAATACTTCATTGGTTATTTTCACGTCTGAAAAACAGACACAATTCAATGTCATCACGGCTTCTACCAGCAGAGAGTGAAAGTTTACCATCTTTTAAAAAAAATTATACTGAACAATAGTCAGATTGGATGTCACCCTGACACTGCAGATAAGTTGCCAGTTCTACTAACAGTCAAACCACATGCCCGGGCATCAATTTCGAAGAGTCTGCATCACAACTGATATCATCTAGTGGTGTCTTCAGAATCGCGTCCCAAGTCTTGAGAGTTGGAAAGCTAACATGAAACCTAAAAGAAACCATTTGGCATATGCCCAAATATATATAGTTCATATAGTTCATACTGAGCTGTAAGATAGATATCAGAGCAGAATGGCAGAAATCCTAATTTCTTTTGTTCTTATAAAAGCTTGAACATTTTGCCAATTTAAATAAAATCTAAACTAAGAACAAACAAAATGTAACAAAGCACATAAAAAATTGCGATGAAAAAAATGTTCAAGCTTTTGTAAGAAGGTAAGAAATTAGGATTTTTGCCATTCTGCTCTGATATCTATGATATCTATCTTACAGCTCCATATGAACGATCAGAGCTAGAGACGTGTGGACCGGGCTATGCAACTCGAGGCTATTATTTCGGTCACTTTGGGAATCCGAGCTCGCTAGAATGCTTTGATGCGAAAAGGTCAACGTATCTAAATTCACACTCGCATTCTGGTGATAATGTCACAGAGGTCTCACTGTTTCAAGAGAATTTCATTCAAAAGCCACAGAAACAATAATGCAGTCTCGTCGCTGACATTAGAACCGCAAGGATTTACCCGGCTTGATTAATTCTCGACCTTTGAGTTGTTGTCAGATGCACTTTAGGTTATGAGAAAACGGAAAGGAGCAAGACCGGTGGGGTTCAAAACGTGTGGTGGTAATAATTATGATCTCCGCGTAGAGGAGGCTGTTTGGGCCGTTTTCAGCACAATCATTAGGCTTGAATCCATCGAGCTAAAGTGAATACATTTGATACTCTGTAGACAGTTTCTAAAAATCATAAATCTGTTCCTTTAAAATGTTGATCCACGTTTCTATGGGTATATTTGGCTGAATGTGACGAAAGCTCGCGCTATTTAGCAGATGTTTGTCGCGAGAAGGGTTAATTTGTAACAGGACCAATAGTCCTGCACAACTAATGACAAAGTGGACAAACCTACAAAAACATTCCTCTCCCAAAATCCAATCATATGCTCTTATTGCCATAGTGGAAACAAACGCCCCTTAATTTTAGCTGTCCTTTTCCTAAACCCTTTAAATAATTCATGTGCCTGTTTTATAATACATTCTTCTGACTTAGAGACTGATGAACTGGGCTACAGAGGTGGCTCTTCATCTATTGCTGACTCACCTTTTCCACGTCAATCAATGACAAAAAGGGTGAAAGTGATAATGAAAGGAACTCATAACCATACAATTTATAAAGAGGAAGAGAAGAATGACGTAATGCGAGCGATAAAATGGGAAAATACTGATGTCAATGACATTTTTATAATGTTTTGGAGAACTATTTCTTTTTTCAACACCTCATTGAACGGAAATGTTTGGTTTGTTTTCCTATTTGAACAATCGTCATGAGACACTTTTATACAAACTGAAGGAAACGAAATGAACGCACCTTGGCCCTTTAATGAATGTTTGAACTATTGTGATTTAAAAGCGCTTTTAGACATGCCAAGTGACTCTCAAGGGTAATGAAAGGTAAAAAGACTGAAAAGCTAATTTTTGTTTTGTTTTCAGGCATAAAGTCAATAAAATAAAAATAAAATAAAAATTTAAAAGGAAGATCTTAAGCGGATCATACTCTGCATGGGAAATAGGTAAAAGTTTATGTTTGACATATATAGCACCACATTTCGCTGTTATAGTGTCGATAGTAAAATGTATTTGAAAGCCGCAGATGTTCTGAATGTTTGCCTGCAGGGGTACTATGCTCCAAGAAACTAAAACGGGTAGGTCAAACACATACAGACAAAATTAACAATGAACCCTTCATATATTTTTCTCTTTTTACCGAACTTTTGGCATAAAACAAATGGCACGCACATAATTATAAGAGGGTACAAAAGATAAGAATAAAAAAAAATTGAAGATTAAATTAGAATGTTAGCATGTCTATCCCTATGCGATGCAATCCACTAAATTCTAATACCTATGAAGAATAATCAAAAAGGAAAAAAGTATCTGTGGCTTCAAATTGAGTAGAGTTTGTATGAAGTTGGCCCTACTTAACTGAAGCCTCCTTTTGTCAACTAAAGTTCTTATATTTCTATCCTAGCTGCTTTCAAATCTGCGATCGTCGATTCAGATCAATAAAAGCTCCAGCCGGATAAGATTTTTTTTTATTAAAGTTTTGTGCCTCATCAACGTTCAGCCCGAGCTGTACAGATTAAAGCACACCATAGTTTTCATTACCACAACACGCCCTAAACGCCTGCTTGCCAATGAGCGTTCAACAAAGAGAGCGTTTTTAGTTTATCTGGCTAACATGCTTGTCATTGAACATTTTAACTATTGTAGTGTTCAGCCTTCTATATTTGTTGGACGATTGTCAAATAAATCTACCAAGACTTATATTGATACTGTCAAAATGATCATATTAAAAATAAAAAAAAACCAACCTAACAACATTTTGTATGAAGTCCAGGGCCATTCTGCTCATTAATCACCGGGGACTTTTTATAGCCCATTTTAGGTCACTGGAAAGACTGATTACCCTCTCCATTCAATACATGCCTGGCAAGAATTAGAAAAAAAAAACAGCGAGAAAATTTTCTATGAATAAATAAATAATTAAAATAAGAGTGGAGATTCCTAAGAAGTTTTTTATATCATGATTTTCGGCTTTTTAGCCTATATCCCCATTGTCATGACAGCGTCATAATGCATCAGATTTGAAAATCCCAATCTGCATTGTAACATAAGCGTTCTTCAAGTTTTTTTTTTTTATATTAAGACTGATTCATAATAAATTATGGAATCAGGCCTTCAGAGAGTAGTTCAATCATTAGTTTTGAAGATTGATTTTATCATTTGAGTTTAAATCTTTTTGAAGGATAAATTGTTTTTGAGTAGTTTACACATTCAATCTTGTCCGCAGAAAACACTTTTTCAGTAAAATAGAATAGGGCTGCCTTCAGAAGTTCCATTAACAGAGTCTGAATTATAATGCACAGCAAAAATATCATCTAGTATGAAGTTTGTGCTATCGAAGATTCTTTAATCGATTTGTATAGAATGAAGACAGGACCATTCTTTCTTACGCATATGTGCCTCAGAATTCTTTGAAATATAGAAATTTTTGGTAGCAAAGGGAACACTAATTTAAAAAAAAAATTCATGAATAGCCATGGCAAGATTTGTGATGTATTTCTTCCAATGACCAACCCTCTCTCAAGCTTAGGGTGAAATAAGTGTCTATAAACTCGAAAAGGAATACGATGAGATTATGTGGCCAGTTGAATTGGTATTCGGTTGATGGATTCAATCTGTTGATGACACAGTGAGGAAAAGAAACAATAGTAGCAATAACATAAAAAACAAAAATTACAATTAATAACAGCAACAAAGTGTTTTGCACTGCTAATAGATTAAAAATAACATAAGGATTTTTTTAACAGTGCCCAGTATTTTCAGTATTTTCCCCTTTTTTAGCACTGTAATTCCTTGAATTTTTCATATACTGTAGTTACAAACCTTGAATATTCTGGATCTCTCTATAAAGTCAATTTCAAGGTGCAAGTCGTGGCTATCAAATTATTGATTATGGTGGTTCCCTTCACACACTTGCGTAGAATGATCAAAAGGAAGTTGTCATAGGTCATGCTGAAAAAAAAAGTTCAGATTCCTAGGAAGCTTTCGTTATTATCATTTTGTTTTTTTCACCTTAATAACGATCAACACGCTGGCGTCATTATGTAAATAATTATATACTCCTTTCTGCAACAACAAAGAGCCGTTTCGAAATTCTGAGACTTCTAGTTTGGAATGGATAAGAAAGGAGCAAACACATGCTTGAGTGCACGGGAACGTTTGACTAAAAACAGACATCGTGTTTAACCAAGATGTGAGCCATTTTCCCACTCATAACCTATCGTCTCTCCGGCTCAGTAAGACATGTCTAGACTAGACGGAAAGGACAAACTTTCTCCAGGGGAGATATTTAGCGCTCATCCCCTTGAACAATAATGCGATGGCATTGATATCATAAATTCATTTTATGGTGATTTTTAAATGATACAAAAAATACAAAGAAAAAAAGGAACAAGGACATAAGAACATCTTCCAGAAAAACAAGAACAAGAACAGCTGGAAGTTTGAAAGGATTATTTTGCTGGTTTAGAGATCTGGAGTTTTATTCTTTTTAAGCTTTTCCTACCTGACGTAGACTGATTTGATGTCGTCATCAGGAGATATAAAAAAGCCATACTTAGTGTTTTTTGTAATAAGTGCGGCGATAAAGATTATCATAGTGCACTTTAAACCTGAGGTGAATAGTATTGGACATAATTAAAAGAATAGCCGAAGGACATAATTTGATGAAAGTAGCAACATTCCACTTTGTTCTCAGACGTAAACTATCCTTTTTCCATCCAACGATCCATACTATTTTAGTTCTAGATGAGGTAAAACAATATTCTATCTTTTTAACTCAAACAAATTTACGCTATTATTATAATCACTGAAGTCTAATTCTAATCGACATCTTATCTTGTTGATTTCAGGAGCAAACAACATCCAATTTTCTAGCTTTTTACATGTTTCCTAGCCTGTTTTACCCTTTTTCTTATCATCTAATCATTTCAAACAAATTTCCTTGTGTTTATGCTCCCACCAAGCGTTTCAGTGTAAAAATTTAAACAATTTTATAATTTTCTAACATTAATGAAATTTTTTTTTGTAGAGAACATCCTTGAAATTTTTAAACACGGAAGAAATTATTTTCAAAGAACTTTTAGATATTCAAGCCGAATAGATTCTGTGCACTCTTGCACCACACGAAAGTGTTTAACCCGTTGACGCCAGTATGATGCGATAAGAATCTAATTTCGGTCGATGAAAGATGCTGAATTGCGTGAAATAATTATAGTTTTAATAATTCATTGGTGACCTTTACCGAAGCCGACATAATCAGCGCGGTCCCTGGAGGAAATGTCAGTTGAAACAGTTCAGTGGAGTCCCAGCTTTGCACCCACTCTGCAGTCTCATATAATTATGGTCACATTGACACAAAGATCCTTTTGGTTTACCACACTGATAAAAGAGTCTCTGAGAACTTTGAAAATTAGAACTACTGCAAATCTTTAATACCTTCTTTATCTTTAATAAGTTCTAGGACTGGTTGATAGAAAGATTTATAATGAACATTCAATAGACCGGTACCAGAATTTTTTTTCCGCAAAAAATTCGTCAATGGTGCCTTCTTGTTTTGACGTCATTGCCTATCATAAAAATGTAGTTTTTTTTTAAATAATTATATATCTTGGAATATCATTCGGTGTAACTATGTCCATTGAGGAAAAAAATTTAAAAAACAATTTAAAAAACAATCATCAAATGATTGTAGAAATGCAAGTTTTTCTAGTCAAAGTAAAATAAAGCGTTGATCAGAATATAATGTTGACATGATTTTTTTTTAAATCGAGGCTGGTTTTTAGTTTCAACAAACTCGGAAACTCTTTCAGTCGATTTTATAAAAAAAAAAATCAAAGAGACAACAAATTTTGGCAAGACTTAAAATACATTACATGCACTCCCACTGATGGACTTTAAAAGCTCAGAGGTAAAAGACGGACCTTTAGAACGGATGAAAGATGTTGAGTCTCAGGATTGAGTTGAATGGATGTATTCAAGTGTTGCTCATTTCGCTTGCTTTAGGCTTACAATCCATCACAGGGCTCCTTGTGATCTCTAAAGATTCTTAAGATGGTAATTTATAAGACGTCTTTTAAAAACCAAACAATTTGAATCACTTAAAGTTCATTTTTCTGTCGCGCTTGCTAATTCATAGCCTGATATTTAGGTCGTACTCCACTATTGTGACATTCAGAGACACAAGATAACTCTAATGATTTACACTTTTTTTCATTATTTTCTGTTTGGGTATGTCTACCAGATACCATTTTAAGAAAGTATGCTCAGAGGCTTCTACCAGATGACAATTTTAAAAAATTTTAAACACATTCAACCTAACCATATTATCTTGGTTGTTTATTTTTTGTCTGACTCCGCTAGACCACTATGCGGCAATCTCAGACAGTATGGCAAATAAAACCCAACAGCCGTAGGCGCTCCCACCTCAATATTGCCAAATATGTCAGAACAAAAAACTGCAAAGCAAAATCCCTGATTACATAAGCCTTGAAAAAGTCATTGACGCTTTTATGAAATCAACAACAAAGAAGAAACGAACAGAACCAGGAAAATGTTTTCCACGCAAAACTGAATAAACTGAGGTGGAAAATCGCCCCAACCGCCAATCGAGCCGATATTTAGGGTAATCGATCATAAATGTTTTAAACGATCCAAGATTCCTTGTCCAGGACCATGGACTATTGCTGACTTTTAACAAGAAAAAAAATTCTTTTTGCTCAGAGGACATGGGTGGGTAAAAGCAAAAGGTCAAGCGAGTCAGTCACAATCAGTAGATCATAATATTGAAAGAAGTAAACTCTACTAGAATACCAGTAGAAGATGAGAGGTATGCCTATTTTCCAACATGAGCACAGTTCTAGCATGTGTTATGCTTTTTAAATCTTATAGAATGCCGTTAAAGTTGTTTTTGTTATGCTTGCGAGTGTCTGACAGTATTTGTAATAATGTTAAGATCGAACATTCCTACTACATTGTAGTTTAACGTGCCTTCCCTTCTACTGTTAGTTTTGTCTGAAAAAAATCCCAATTATTTATCTTGAAGGGATCCTTTTAGAATTATTCATAAAAATCATACATGAGCCAACATCATAAAATACAAAATGAACTTAGAATTGGTTCCTCTTCAAGAGCGTGTACCTAAGCCGGCTGGTAAGAACGCGCTGGTAAGAATATCTGTCTTGTTACACATTCACATATTCGCCGCTCAAGATCGGAAATGAATACTTAGAACAGCGCAGCACCTGCTGCTAGCATGGTACATGGTGTGAAGGGAGAAAGAGGAGGAAACGTGCGTCTGTTGGAGAAGAACACATGCACGAACACAAAGTGAAACAGCTACCCCAACTGGCCAAGTTGAGCATAAAATGCCAAAAGCAGGATTGCTAGAATCTGACTGGAGAAGGAGGTCTAATCTAGGATCTTAGAGAGAGCCTGGCTACATCAAAGGGTTTGCAGGGCGAGATTCAGAGAGCAAAAGCATGTCTTATGGAAGGCTGACTGCGGGCACGTCTTTCAACCTTTAATTAGAAAAACACTTTAATCTGATTACCTGTGGTGTGAGGGAAGGAGGTCTAAGTGGGCAATGGATTACGCTGCTTACAACGGCGCCCATTAAGCGGCTGTTGAAAATGAGAGTTTAAGTAAAAAAAATTAAGCCCATACTTATGTTTTATTTTTATCATCAACCCAACTTATAAGTATGTAACGTTATGATTCATTTAAATCCGACATTCGAGTGAAAAAGCAAACATGTACAATAAATCAGGTGGTAACATCTTGCGGAAGACTCCGGCTACAGACCGCTAGGAAGGCGCTTGAGTCTGGGATAATGTAATTAACGTTACTTGATCAATCGGTGATT
>JAWDGP010002623.1:1040000-1052500 GCA_033675545.1 Elysia crispata | reverse complement strand
AGAAGAAGAAGAAGAAGAAGAAGAAGAAGAAGAAGAAGAAGAAGAAGAAGAAGAAGAAGAAGAAGAAGAAGAAGAAGAAGAAGAAGAAGAAGAAGAAGAAGAAGAAGAAGAAGAAGAAGAAGAAGAAGAAGAAGAAGAAGAAGAAGAAGAAGAAGAAGAAGAAGAAGAAGACGAAGAAGAAGAAGAAGAAGAAGAAGAAATATTTAAATACCTCACTTCTTTACATTAAAAAAATTTCTCGACTTTAGCTTTGTGCGAAATCCGTTAAAAAAGACTTTCTTACTGTGTGCGTTGGGAAGTTTAAACCTTTGAAAGCTCTCTTTGCATTAAATCTTCCAACTTATTTTACGAATACTTTGAACAACGAATTCTTCTTTCTTTTCGTATAATCTTCCCACTGCCTTTTTCTGCCATTAAATCTTTGATCTCACCCAGGAGGTAAAGCTACTTGAAACATGTCCTGTCACTCCTACTATTCATTCTGAAAGCGATGAAAGATGTCCAAGAATGCCTGTCAGTGGCTCACCGTACAGGCCTGCCACCAGGCAATCATCAGAGCCCTCATAACATGCAATTATAATGCATGGCTTCCCATCGTGTTTTTAGCTTGACTTAGCAAAGAGCAACCATTTCCCCAGCAGGCGCTTGATAACTAAATCTAATCTCTCGTAAACATGGCCAAGGATATTCTAAATGAATATCTGGGTTTTTCTACAATGTAACAAGGTAACATGGTTTATCCTCTTCTCCTTGTAAATCGTTCCCGATAAAGAGTACCTGAAGTTAGGCACTCTCAGCCATGATAATGCCACTGTCTCCAGGTTTTAAGTAGTGATCCTTAAAGCCGATTAAATATAAGAGCTTAACAAATTGCGATGAATTCTGTTGAAAGTGTGCATAAAGAGTGTCTTTGGTTGAATCTCAGGCATGTCAGACTAAAAAAAAAGGTATCTGCAGGCTAGAAAAATACAAAAAAAAAAAATAATAAATAATAATAATAACAGTAATAATGCAGATAATTTCTTTGACTTCCACTCCCCTACATGTAAACATAACTTTAGGTTGACACTCAACCAATAGACTTAACAACAATTTCCAATAAAACACTGTCAATAACAATAAGGCTTTGGTTACTAATGAGAATGAAACTTTGTCACCAAAGTTGTAAATTGATGCGTTTTAGACAAATTTTAAACCCTGAGGGAGAAAAATCTACACAGCTGGAAATGTGCGCATTAAAAAATAAAAACGAAAAAACAACAATAACAAAAAGAAAAAAAACAACGAAAAAACAAAACAAAACAAAAAACTCAGCCGAAAACCACTAATCTGCCCTAATCCTGCACATTCCGTCTCCCCTCCCCCTCTCCCATACCTTTACCTTTCTTCCCCCCTCCTCCCCCGCCCCCCCCTCTCTCTCTCTCTCTCTCTCTCTCTCTCTCTCTCTCTCTCTCTCTTTCTTTCTTCACCAAGCGCGTACACTTGGTAGTTACACTCTACAAGTTTCATGCCAAATGTACCGTTAACATTTTTTGCCATCTTTATCTTGGTTGGATATTCATTAATGACCTGCAGTATCTGTATGATATGAAAAGGTCAACCACAGCGTATTCTGCCTGAAGCGATGGTTGAAATGTTTTTAGTATCAGGTCGGTGCTAGTTTTCCTACTCTGTGAAATAATATTGCTATAAACTCGGTGCGATGAATCCGCAGCTTCAGAATTCTCTACTTGTTTGTTATGGTACTCCTCGACCTTATTGTCATTGGCATTAAAAAAACTTCTTGTCATTGTCATCAATGATATCATCCTCCTCCACATTAGCTCATTGTCAAGTTTGTTTATCATCATCATCATGAACACCTTTATTTATAAAAAAATTCATGCTAAATTTCGAATAATATTCAAAGCTGCGCTTTAATATTTAATGACCTAGTTATTTTACTAAGATATAGTCACTAAGTAACAAAAAAACAACAACAACAAAACAATACAAAACAAAACCAAAATAAAACAACCCTAAAACAAACAAACAAATTAAAATATACGTCTATGATTGTTAAACTTTTATTATTACAATTAAAATCCTGCTAGGAAATGTTTTAATGTTCCTTACTTTCTATGTTCAAGTAGGACTCTCACAAAGCTGAATACTATAAAAAAAAAATACAATACGCAATACGGCAAGTGACATAATTCAAAAAGAAAAAGTTTAACAGAAAAAGATATATTTTAACAGACAATGACGCATTGCGAGGAAGAAATAAAATCTAAGACACAATTACAAATTTGTCTGACTGTATAAAATCAATTACTCAAACTCGAGCACAAAGAACTAAGTTCAAAATCATTCCAAGCCCCGATAAGACAGTAGAACGCAATACAAAATGAAAACACAAGGTATGATTATCCTCGGTGGTTAGAGGTTAGATACCATGAATTATTGATTACCTCAGGGAGCCGAGGAAAAAAGATGAATGTTTTATGTATCGTGAGTCGGTTTAACAAAACAGAATGGCACAAACGTTATTTCCTTTTGTCCCTACTGCCCTGAGCTATATCGTACGCTCTCGTCTCCTTTTTAGTGATTCAAACATTTAAAGAGAAACAAGCGGGTCTCTTTGTTTAAATCTCCTGGCATTATGCACTGACTTGAGGGATGTTTAACAGTTATAGACGGTTTACGTTGTTATGAGAAAAAAAAAAGAGAAAAAAAAATTAAATACTAGAATAAAGGAAGGTCGTCACTATGCCAACGAAATGGAAAGAAATATATACCCAATATTACCCAATAACTGTAATTTGATGTTGAAAGGATAGGCGATTTGTAAAGGAGGACGATAGTAACACTGGTTACCATAGTAACGAGCAAAGGAACGCTTTATATTTTTAAAGAAAGTATCAGAAGTGATTGATCGTTATTTAATCGTTAGAATAATGAAGAAATAAATTTTTCCTCATCGAGTCAGTTTGTCTAAAGAATTGATTTTTGGAGTAATTATTCATAGGAGTTGAGGTTACCCAGTCGAATAAGCTATAAAGAAAAAAAAAGCCTCAGTTTCTCATAAAAAACCATTAAATATTGGTGTTTCAATGAGTTATTTTCTGGTGTTTCTAAATAAAAAAAAATAATTAAAAAAATGGGAGCATCAGTCAAACTAAGCCCTTTTTTTTATCCAATATCTCTAATAAAAATGTTGTTATTGTTGCTGCTTTAAAATTTGTTGCCCATAGGTTGCTATGACTGTTTTAAATTTAGTGTTGTCTTTTTTATACATCTATAAATATTGCTTAATTAGGAAAATAAATTTCACTGCGATCACAATCTTTCACATTTTATACCTAAGAAGACCCTTGCAAGCCAAGTTGATTAAACGAGAACCCAAATATATCTTCTGATATCGCATGGTGTGTACCAGTAGCTTCAAGCGTTCCATGCAAACTTCAAGGCAGTCAATTAAATGTATCGCAACAAACGCTCACAACAAAGAGGAATTATTAACAAGACGCCAAGTCCATTGATTGTCTTGAGGACTTACATCACTGTTACTCTGAGAGAATGATTCAATTGATTCATTGATGAGTTTAGCCTGCTTTATTTGAATTGGTACCAAGGCTCTCGTGATGGATTCAGTAATCGAAACAAAAACAAAAGATATGAAAATTAATCAATCCTGACAATTCAATTTTCTGAATAGAATTAATACACACAGATGACAACAAAAACGACATTATCCATTCTGGGTGTTAACAATCTGAGACCCTTGTTTACTGCGGCCTGACTTAAACACGTCTGATCCGTTACAATCTTAATGATAAAGTTTATTCAAAACACAAAGTGCCTGCTCATAGCCACATTGGTCTAATTCATTACATCTTTTCTGAACCTAAGAAAATCATGCTCTTGAGGAACGATTCATTATACTGCCTGGAATTAGTAACTATGAGTCATATAGTGGGAATGTGACATCATATTCACAACTATTCCATACCTTAGGAAATGCAATTTCATAAAGAGTCATGCTATTCAGGAGACATGAATTCTGTTCAACAGTCTTAACCAACTCGAAGATCTACGCAGTATTTTTTTGTTTGTTATATATATTTTCATTCTTTGGGCGTTTAAGTTATATTTTTTCTTCTGTTTATGTCCCTAGGCATTTCTCAATGCAGACCCTATTGTTGTAGGTTTGCAGAAACTGAAAGCATAGCCCATGGTTTCTAACAGGATGGCAGAACTCTGTAAAATCGTAGTCTCTAGCCCAGTTTATTACAATTTGCCTGGATCTAAGCCATACAGATTTTAAAGAACGGTTTTATGAGAAAATTAACACAATTGCTCGGTTAATCATAGTCTCAAGGAAGAAAACAATGAAAAAAAAGAAAACCAATGAAATCTAATTATGATCTTTTATGTAGTGAAAAGGGATAGAAGTTTCCTAGTTAAAGCCAATTAAATTTCCTCGTAGTCGTAAGAGGAACCTAATTAATACGTGCGCACGCAAAGGAGGAAACTGAATGACACAAATTGAAATTGCTCAGTGCAATGGGATTTACTCTCTTTCGTTCCGTGCATCTATTGACCTCTTTTCCCCAACCTCCCAACCCCACTACTTCAACCTGTAAGGTTTCAATCCAATATTGCGAAAATTGTTACAATTTTTGTTACTGTTTACATATATATTTCTGGTTGTATGAATTAAACGTATATTGGAAAAGAGAGAAAGAAAAAGCTTCAATGGCAAACAACCATCTTCATCAAATTAGATCGCTGGCTTGTAATTGACATAGGATTGGGCGTACAGTTTAATCGATAGCTGAATATTTCGAATGAAATTTGTTTTCAAATCAATTGGCATGGGCCCCTGCATGGGGTATTTTTAAATTTTATATCTTATTTTAGAAAACGAATTCGTGTTTGGCTGTGACATTAAAAGATACATACATGATTGATCATAAATATTAGACTTTACAAGCCTTCAGCGCATTTCAGCTCACAGTTAAATGTTTCATATTAAGCTCGACGATATTTGGTAGACATTACATTGATATGCAGAGGTTTCAAAACAACATTTATTTACTATTTTTTTTATATGGTTTTCACTACCGAACAGTTCAGAGCTCTTTTATCCATGTAATCTCATGATCATGATTTCATGGTATTACCGTACAAAGTACATGATCAAACGGCGTCGATGATTTCCTCATTTCAATTTGCGGTTAAGCAAAATAGAAGCTACATTTTCAATTTTCTATTGGTTTACACACCTCATTTTTAGCACAAGTAGAAGCTCTGGATTCATTTGGCCATTCCTTTGTTTTATTTCGAATAGGAACAAAGCATAGGAGCTTTTCTGACAATCAACTTTCTAAATTCTAATTACTTCTAGCGAAAGGGTGATAACCTTGTTTTTTTTTGTTTTTAGCAAATCACATTTATTTAGCTTTTAAATGTAAGGATTCTGAAACAGATGCTGTTTTCATTTGAGATAACATATCCTTACAACCTCTCCAAAACACATACAAAAAAATTTTTAAAAAATAGAAAAGATGTGTCTGCCGATGGGGGGAGGGGGAGAGAGAGAAAGAGAGAGAGAGAGAGAGAGAGAGAGAGAGAGAGAGAGAGAGAGAGAGAGAGAGAGAGGGGGGAGGGGGGGAGGAAGGAGTAATTGGAAAAGGGTGTACATAGAGTCATTTGAAAAACACATCCTTTAAATAAAAGCCTCAAAAACCTAAAAGCAAACTGGTCCACAAAAATTCTCTATTTCATAGAATCAGGCAATGAAACAATGGCTCGGCACGTTGGGGATAGTTCTCCGTCTCTTAAACTTGCTGTAGAAAACTCGACCGGAGAAAGTAGACGTATGCATCTGTAAATTGAGTTTTTAAAGGTTACTATGTTGGGGGAAAGGCACGTTAATGGGCATTACAAATCATGTTTTGCTTAGTTGCGAGCACAGTTTTTTTTTCTTCTTCTGATCTTTACGGCGTTTTAATCGGATCATCAATATCCCAATATCAGTCCGTAAAAGTTATCTATTATTGAACCATATTCTGTTTGCAAGTTTTGCTCTTTCTTCTGTTTCTTTGATTCTGACGTTTTATTATGAGATCTATAGAAATATTTCACTTCATTTGTTGCAAGCAAAAGTGCCATGAGTTTCATAAACGCCCTGTAATGTATTTATAAATCAGCAATTCTTTGTTAAGAAAACTTTGTTATTTTATGTAAGTCGCCCTTACTTTTCATTTATTTTTTTTTAATTCACTTTTTTCCGATAAAAGGTCATTTACCTCTCCCTCCTGTATATCTCTCCCCCTCTTATATCCTCCTCTGCGCCTCTACTTTAAAAAATTGGAACGGAAAGGCTTTTTTTTTTACTCCTCTTTTCCTTAAGAATCGACTGTGAACTCGGCAGGATCTCCAACATCCCCCCACCCCCACCCCCGCTACAACCCCGCACCAACCCAACCTAATGTATGTCAACTAATCGTGTGGTTAACGGTATTGATCAGACCGCAACACACGAACCTGTTTAAGAGTTATACTAGCTGAGACCGCTCAATCTTTCTCAAAAGATTTTATCGATGGGTTCTGTCTTTAAGCTCCACAGCGAGCTAGATGCCACACCAGATTTTTTTTTCTTTCTTTTTTTTTTAGTATTTCCTCCCCGTTCCGCGATCCCTCGATCACTCCCCCTTACTCACTTTCCCTGTTGTCTAAGGTTTCCAGTTGACAACAGAAAAATAAACCTTTTCCACCTAAATTAAGTTAAGTCCTCTCCCCACCCCTTGCCTTTCACAGACGCATTTTCAAATCTCATATTTCCTTTCTGCTACTTGTGTTTCAGTCTATGCTTTTTCCCTTTATCTTGATTTGCGTTTGACAAACGCTTCCTTTTAAGCGTGTGCTCTTTCACTACAGTGAGCTGTTTTTTGAGTCAATATAGTCACCCCTTTCCCTCATCGTGTCTAGTTTTGAACACTTAAATGTCTCTTATTTCTTTCTCATTTTACTCCCATATGAATGCTCCCATATTTTGTCCATCTACTTATCAATCAGTTTGTATCGGCCTGCCTCTTTGTCGTTGTCGTTCTCTATCTCTCTCCCCTCTCTCCCTCTGTCTCTCTCTTCCAGCGAAGGAAGGCGGTTCTTCCACTTGTCTTTTTAAACATCATACCGTGAAATTGGTATCACACGAAATGCCCCTCCCTTGCAAAATGAAAGCATATGTTTGCTGCTATCATGATGAGAATATGTTTCAGCTACACGATCTGTTTGCACGACTAAAACGAAGACAAAGAGAGAGAGAGAGAGAGGGGGGGGAGAGAAAGAGAGAGAGAGGGGGAGAGAAAGAGAGAGAGAGAGAGAGAGAGAGAGAGAGAGAGAGAGAGAGAGAGAGAGAGAGAGAGAGAGAGAGAGAGAGAGAGAGAGAGAGAGAGAGGGTAACAGGTAGCCCTAGGTAGAGTGAGATAAATTATAGAGTCCAAAGACTAGATGTCTTCTTTTTTAAAGCAAGTGTTGGTGTATACATAATTAGAACTAATTAGCTTCGGTCCTGCTTAAATTTTCAAACATGAAAAATATTTTACCAACCTAGTGGATACACCAATACTTCGGGAGATGCAATTATTTAAAAAAAATTCGAATATTTTTTAAGTTGTTTTCATCCAGCAGGTCGAGTTATCACAAACCAGCTAGCGGTTTTTCACCATTTCCTGATTCACATTTATATACCCTATACATTGCAAAAAGTCATGAGCTCGATCTAACAACCAGAATCAATAAATAATATTAGACGAGCTTCTTTTTGATTTGCGGGTCTCGAAGCATAGGTAATTGTCTGAATAGTTTTGACCGATATAAGTTCCTCAAAGAGACTGTCTTGCTCAATGCCCTCACAAACAGAACAGAGCGTAATCTTTGTAAACTGGTAGTCCCCTACTTGATAAATTAATAAAGATAATTTGCATGAAAATCAGAATCGACTCTCGATCCGATTTATTTCTTATACAATCCTCAATAGATCAAGTACAAGCTAGCGATTACAAGCTTAAATCGAATATGATTGCATTCTGAAATGTTACATGTACATCGAAGATAACGGTGGAGCTTCCACAACTGAACATCTAAACTCGTGATTTATCCTTGAAATATATTCTGAAGCAACCGTTCAATTAAAACAGCTTGCAATGATTTTCCATAGGTGTGATTTTAATGAAATCGTTTGACCGAATCATAACAATTCAGTCACATCAGTCGTATTCTTTATTATATCTAAATGAAACGATATTGCATATTTTTCGCTTGATGCTAAACAAGATTTTCCTCTCCTAGATAAAGAGTGATTTAAGTCTGGTGGGTCAACCCACAGAGATTACAATGAATACAATCAACACCTGTAGTTCTAAAGAATTCTAATTAGCAGTTTAGGCTATCTTCTTATAAACTCTGACACTCGCTCTATCGATCTCAAACATAACCTATTTTATATACTATAGTTATTATATTATATTATATTATATTATATTATATACAATATTAAGTTAACCTGTATTGCGCATTAACGCATATCTTCGATCTAGTAGAACATTCTAAACTTCCCTGATCAATCTCACTTTTCAGAAAAAGAAGCATCATTTTCCCACATATTTCACAAGGTGGTCGCTCTATTTAATTATTTTCGCCCCTTCTCTTTATAAATTCGTAGTCCTGAGAAGTTTAACGTGTATAATTCTGCTCTTTCCAATTTATTTGTTTGCTAAGAGAGTGATATTTGTGAATGAATATGACCTTTATGGAGCTTGTTGCCATTTCTATCACGTTTTGCCCTGGTCTAGAAAAATATATATTGTATGTAGTGCAACTGGAGCCCATGTAGCCTTCTCCAAATGCCATCGAAACAACTGTACCCGTACAAATCAGTTGTATTATCCATGCATCGTTGAAGTTAATGAGATAGATCTTCTTAAAAAATATGAGAGGAAATCTGTAGGTTTTGTGTGATGGAAGCAAAGAAAAAAGAAGGAACGACAGCGTGAGATTGTGGGGGAAAAAAGGAGAGACAGATACAAGCACAGGCACAAGTTAAAGGAGATTAATTAGAAGAGAAAAAGAGAAATTGACTATACAGACATAAACAAAGATGCCATCAGAGTAATGCATATAGTTAGAGAGAGAGAGAGAGAGAGAGAGAGAGAGAGAGAGAGAGAGAGAGAGAGAGAGAGAGAGAGAGAGAGAGAGAGAGAGAGAGAGAGAGAGAGAGAGAGAGAGAGAGACAGAGAGAGAGACACAGAGAGAGAGAGAGAGAGAGAGAGAGAGAGAGAGAGAGAGAGAGAGAGAGAGAGAGAGAGAGAGAGAGAGAGAGAGAGAGAGAGAGAGAGAGAGAGAGAGAGAGAGAGAGAGAGAGAGAGAGAGAGAGAGAGAGAGAGAGAGAGGGGGGGGCAGACAGACAGACAGAGACATAACGATTCTTAGCGATCGTTCTTAGCGATTCAACTTCTTTGCATGAAAGCAACTGTTCCTGAAGCATCTATTTGTTTTAGATGCGATAGCTGAGTGGTTAAATGCCTGGTCTTGTCTAGGCAAGGCGATGGGTGCCGTATCGAGATACAGGTTCGGTCCCTGTTCATTCCATCTGTTGCAATATTTTCACGTCTTTCGTCTTATTTGTCGGTCTCGAGCTAGATCTAGGTTTGTGATTGATTTTTCATTACTACTCATTTCTTTATTTTCATTCACTTGCATCTTTAGATCCTTAGATCTAGCTTCGTCTGTGTCAGCCTCTAACGTTGTTTGACTGCTTTCTTTATTTCTATATTCAGAGAGAGAGAGAGAGAGAGAGAGAGAGAGAGAGAGAGAGAGAGAGAGATATAGAGAGAGGGAGAGAGAGAGAGGTTGAAGTATTTTTCAAATACAGTTAACAGGATAATAGTTAACAGGATAATAGCTCAAGAGAATACTCGTAAAGGCTAAAAGAAAACTGCTACAAAAATTACACATTTACAATAATAACGCGACTGGGATCTCCAGCGAGACTTCATTTTGTGCCTTTGTTTCTCTTTTTATTTGCATGGAACGTCGCCGAAAAATACAGTAAATAAATCATTTTAAAGCACCGAGAGGCAATAAAATACAAAACAAAATAAAAAACACAAAGAGAAACGTAACATTATATGCATCGGTACTAACATTAAATGAAATTAAGGAAGTAAGAGTTTTAGTAAATCTGGTAATAGTAGTAGTAGTAGTAGTAGTAGTAGTAGTAGTAGTAGTAGTAGTAGTAGTAGTAGTAGTAGTAGTAGTAGTGGTAGAAGTAGCAGTAGAAGTAATAATAGTAGTGGTAGAAGTAGCAGTAGAAGTAATAATAGTAGCAGTGGTAGTGGTAGTAATAATGGTAGTAGTAGTAGTAGTAGTAGTAGTAGTAGTAGTAGTAGTAGTAGTAGTAGTAGTAGTAGTAGTAGTAGTAGTAGTAGTAGTAGGAGGAGGAGGAGGAGGAGAAGAAGATGTAGTAATAGTAGTAGTAATAATGATAATAATAATAATAACAACAATAATAATAATAATAATAATAATAATAATAATAATAATAATAATAATAATAATAATAATAAGAATAATAATAATAATAATAATAATAATAATAATAATAATAATAATAATAATAATAATAATAATAATAATAATAATAATAATAATAATAATAATAATAATAATAATAATAACAATAATAATAGTAATAATAATATCTCGGTGTTCAAAATTGTTGTTGTTGTATCAAATAAACATTTGTGCTCCATTGATGTCTGTAGAATAACAAGTGAAGAAAAGATTAGTGTTATAGAAATAATGTTGATATTCTTTTATCCACAATTTAATTTCATAATAAACGAAAATTTGAAGGGCAGTAATCGAGTCCTACTCAAACTTAGTTTTGCCAAGAAAAATCGATATAACACCCCGCAAACTATAAACATAAGTATTTCTAACCTGCAAAAAAAAAAAAAAAAAAAAATAGCCAAGCCAATATAATTTTGGAAAGAGTTACCCTGATCCTGATAGAAAACATTTATCAAGGAAGACTTCAGAGAGAAGAACGCACATTATGATCAAGACCGGTTTAAAATAAGCCGGGGATTTTTTTTTTTTTTTTTTTTTTTTTGTAGAACATGGGAAATTAGAAAGATTGATAGACAGTCACAGAATAAATTGGTCGGCTAATCCTTAGTTCGATAGATAGATAGATAGATAAGTAGATATAATGGTGGATAGTTAGGCAAATAAAGAGATATAAAATAAAACTTTGATATTTATTGGAAGATAAAAAAAAAGCACTCCTCATAACGGAGATGAACAAAGAGAAAGACAAAGGCGGAATCAGAGAGGGAGAGCGAGAGAGAGAGAGAGAGAGAGAGAGAGAGAGAGAGAGAGAGAGAGAGAGAGATAGATAGATAGATAGATAGATAGATAGAGAGAGAGAGAGAGAGAGAGAGAGAGAGAGAGAGAGAGAGAGAGAGAGAGAGAGAGAGAGAGAGAGAGAGAGAGAGAGAGAGAGAGAGAGAGAGAGAGAGAGAGAGAAACGAAGCAGTAAACCAAAGACAAGCTTATCCAAGTCAGGAAAAAATTTAAGCCATGGCCCATATTGACAAAACATCTCTTTGTGTGGACTGATCGTGTCTGGTCGAAGGACCAAGCGATCCATAGTGGCAGGATTTACCAACAAAGTGCCGAGAAATCTAGGAGCTACAGAGTAGTTGCAAAGGAAACAAAAGAAAAATAACATTTGTCTGACTAGGGAATGAAATATATCAATCTGAAGTCTCCTGTCTCCCTTAGGCCATTTACTGAACTAGAAGGGCTGCAGACCTGCCTGTGAGGATATTAGGAAAAAAAGATGCTTAAGGCTATGTGATTGGTGTATATGGTATACCAGTTTGTAAAAAAAAACCTAGTGGATTTAGATCAATAATCATGGTTGCGATTACAGTAGTGATGGAAGATAATCGTTATTTACTTGATTTTGAAGATAATACTGATGATACAATGATAAAAACAATTGTGATGATGATAATGATTATGGTGGTGTGTAGATAAATCATAAAAGGATTATCATAATAGTGATGATAATGACTATCATAATTCATATTAATAGTCATATGCATACCAATAATGATATTGATGATGATGACCTGATAATGATGGTGAGGGTGATCGCTATGATGATGATGATGATGATGATGATGATGCCAACAACAAAAAACAACCAAACTACACACACTCAAACTGAATAAAAGTAATAAACAATAATAATAATAATAATAATAATAATAATAATAATAATAATAATAATAATAATAATAATAATAATACTACTACTACTACTACTACTACTACTACTACTACTACTACTACTACTACTACTACTACTACTACTACTACTACTGCTGCTGCTGCTGCTACTACTACAACTACTACTACCACTTCTACTACTACTACTACTA
>JAWDGP010002623.1:1020000-1035000 GCA_033675545.1 Elysia crispata | reverse complement strand
ATAGATAAATGGATAAATAGATGAGTAAAAAAAAGTAGATGGATTGATAGATATTTAGTTGGATAAAAACAGATAAATAAATAGGTAGATCGATAGATAGATGAACAGATATATAGAAGGACGAAAAGAAAAAAACATTATAATTCGATATTTAGAAAGATAAATCCATGAAATGTTTGAAATGAAAACCAACACAAAGTAGAAATTCATATCAGATACGCCCATAGAGGAAACAGTCAGAAGTTAAGGAAGGAATTGTGTGTGTATGTGTATGATAAAGAGAAAGAGAGACAAAAAGAGTCAGAGAGAGACAGAGAGGAGAGAGAGAGAGAGAGAGAGAGAGAGAGAGAGAGAGAGAGAGAGAGAGAGAGAGAGAGAGAGAGTGAGATCGTTGGTTAAAGAGAGAGTGGGGAAAGAGACATGGAATGACGAGAAGCACGAGGACAAAAAAAGAAAATATAGATATATATATATATATATATATATATATATATATATATATAGAGAGAGAGAGAGAGAGAGAGAGAGAGAGAGAAAGCCTGTGTGAGAGACCGCTAGACAGTAATGAGGTGAAAATCCATTTCGATCTTCTGTATAAAAATAATACCTGTGTTACGCCCCTTGGGCTTCAGCGCTGATAATAGTTGATTCTGATAATACGCTGTTAAGAAACGCAATATGGGAAAACCTGATAAGTGTGTTTTTAATCAAGAACTTATGCTTAAAATATCAGCATGATCTCCTGGGATTATGGAATCGCCCAATCAAATGATTAATATATCAATCGATAAATCAAATCCTCTTTGTATGAGTGTGGCACCCATATTATATGATGCAGGAAAATGATTCTCTTACTATGCTGAAGTCAGATAAATAGGCCATAACAGACAAATAGTACGATTTTTGTGATATCTATCTTTCCTTTTCCTACCATGAACACTCTCGCTTTACGATATATGGAATTCATCGTCGCGTGTTCGAATCCAACCGTCGACAGACTAATTTGGAGCGAGGTGTTAGCACCAAAATCCCAATTCACCTCTCCCAAGCGCAAACTGTGAACAAATTTAAATTCTTTCAATATAAGAAGTTAGGGCAATATTACCCTCAATGTTTAATGCAGAACTGATAAGAGGCCCTTAATTCACAAAGGCCTTTCTTTTACTTCTGATTTAGTCAAATTTTGGGTTACCGGCCTATTAGACTAAATTTGAAAACTTATTATCTTTCACTTTGCTCCTGTTTCATGATCAGATTAAATCCTGAACAATTATTTTCCATAACTTGCAGTGGGTGAGACAAATTAAACGACCGATCAATCAAAATTCAATCGGTCAATCGATCAGTATGTCTGTTATTGATCAGTTTAGAAATGTCCAATGAATGAGGATTTAATGTATATATTGGAACCTACATTATGTTCTTTAAGAAAATAGTGATTTTATACTGCTAAATCTCTAGAAAGACCATTATCATTGAAGGCCATTCATTAAAATACGGTTCACGGCTTTTCTTATAACGTTAAAAGACTCGACCTTTGACAGTAAGTGTTTACCTTTGCAACAAAGCAGTAAACCCGGTGTTTAATAAATCTGTTTTTTGGTCCAGGAAAGTATGATATAGATCGAAACCTAGATCTCTCTTGACGCTTCATCTGAAATCTAGAGTAGAGTCATTTAAATAATGGAACAAAGGTATTAATATTGTACGAATAAATTACATTTAGCTCATATAATAATAGTTTGTGAATGTTAGCTGTTTTCTATTTTTTTAAACATGCCACTTACCTAAACACAAGTATAATCTTAGAAAGGGAAAAAAAAATCTCACAAGACACAAGATACATACAGAACATACTAACTTTTCTTTAATATTTAGTTTAAGAGCTGCGATTCTCTTTTAATTGTTTACTTATGAGATTTACTTTGTACACCGGACGGAACATACATTCAATCTTAGGTTAAGTTTCGAACAGTCAGTTTTGAGGCTTCCTATTAAAACGAACATAGTTATTCACACTATTTTTATCACACCAGTTTTTTTTGTGTTTTGTTTTTTTTTTCTTATTTCCAGCTTTAGACAGGTAACATTGTCATACGCCAACAACGCTATAGACGAGTTCTTGCACTTTCTACAATCTATTTAAATATTGTTCTGAGCGCTCCTTATTTGGCTATTTTGATACAAACAAAATATGCCTGGAGGTGCACTGTTTTGCGAGTATTCATTTTATTTGTACAGGTGTTCATATTGTATTGAGTTTTTTAGACGGGTCTATAAATAGACTGACATTTCTTCAAAGTTATTAATTCTGATAGCTATTTTTGTTATGAACCAAAAATTATTGCCAAACAATGAGTGGCTCGGATTCTGAAAAAAGATGAGTAATTCTCCCAATACATTTCCCTCTCTCACTTCCACTTAAAATGCAAAGAGAACGAAGAAAAAAAACTATAGTATTTTTAGAAGAGAGATTAATTTATATTTTTTCTACAATTTCTAAGCATACTATGGAAACAGAAGATTTAGAAAGGTAAATTCTGAATCTATCCACTTACCTCGTTCAACTGAGATTTATCTCTATGATGAACTCATTATTCGATTATTTGAATTTTATTATGCAACTGAATTTGTTTATTCGAATACAATCTATGGACATGGGTTTGAAAATTTTCAATTTTTTATGGGTTTTAAAATTTTTAATCACACTCATTTTAATTTAATACACTTTACAGTGAAAGAAAAAAGCTTAGATATTTAAATGTGCATTATAAATTAAAGTTAAAAAAAAATGTAAGCCTAAAAAAGTAAAATCTAGATTTCTACAGTTGTAGATCTTAACCTTTTGATTTACGGAAGTCTAGCTGCTGTGGGGCCTAAGCCCTTGATCTAGAACCTATGATTGTTTCATCAGAAACAATCGTTTTAGATTCTTTACTTAGAACTACATCATCTAGATCTAGATCTATTCAGACGGTTTTAGATCTGCCGCCGCCCACATTGTATGCGTAAGTAATAAGTTTCATTCTGCTGCAATTTCTGCCCAGCTGTGCTTTAACAGAAATAGTTCGCACATTCGTCTTTTTCATTTAAAGAGAAAATAATAATCACATTTTTGCCTTTAATTTAAAAAAAAATGCTACTTTGCTGAGAAATAATATTACCACTTCGATCTTCAGGGCTATTTTCAACTTTTATGCCAAATTTGACGTTCCCTATGTGGTCTAGAAATGCTCGGTTTAGATGGTCCTCATTTTTTACCTAGCCTCATTATATATAGATACAACCTAAATAATTATGCAAAACACGTTATCAGTTGTTGTTTTTTCTTGAACAAACAAAATAGTAAATAACTAAATTTTGCTTCTTCATGCGCAACTAATATCTTCTTTGACAACAAAGTGCATGTGATGATGTTTGAAATCAAAGCAGCAAATACCATCATAGTGATACGCCCTTGTGGAATTGGGTTTAAGTTAAAAAAAGCTATCTAATACATGCGGGCGTTATACAATCGAATGAAAAAATAAGAAAAAAAGCGAAGAGCCTTGTTTAGGCAATATGCGATTGGCAGCTTTAAACTGGATACTTAGCAAGGACTGGATACATACAGGCGGCGAGGCATCCCAAAAATACAGGCCAAGTCACTGAAGTGAAAAATTTTGCAGTAAGTGTAAGAAACAGCTATATCATTTAACTATTTGGCAGAAGTTAGGACAGGTGATTTGACATTTTTGTTGTGTAGGCCTGTAGCACCTGAATTATAACTGCTTTCTGAGTACAATTTCTGTCCTAACTATGCCCAAAAGTTAAGAGAAATAGATCACTATAACTGAAACATGCTGGAAGTTTGTTCACTTCGCTGACTTGGCCTGCATTTTAGGAAGCACTCGATACAGGCTCCAATTCGATCGCGTCTATAACAAAGATAGCAAAGACTTATTCTTCCAGGCTAAATGAGATCATGTTTATAATAAAAAGTAGCAAAGCCTCATTCTGCAAAACAAGTTTAATGCATGCAAACAAGAACCACATGTGTCAGGGCGCTGCCAGCGTGAGTAGGTCAAAAGTGACATTACTTTGACATATATTATGAGTATTTGGTCCAAAGTAAGAATAACATTTTCCGTACTTTTAAAAGAATAAAAAAAGATTGAATTACAACGTTTTTATTTACAAACTTATTTGATGCAAAATAGTTTTTGATTTAGGATCACTGAATAAATCATTATCTGCTGTGACAAGCCTCAGCCCAAGTTAACTTTTTTTGACTCTCGTCTCTAGATTGCCCTGGATGCCTCATATTTCATTATCTGTTAGGTATTAAAATAGAGAAAAAAATCGTAGTCTCATGCTTATGGGAACAAAAGTATTGGAGCAATTTTTATAGTAAATCAACGCAATGAAACTGCCTAATATATGTAAATCTATTATTTCAAATTAAAAAAAAGCTTAAGTTAGTTTTGACACCGTCATATACAAGTTTATAAAGAAAAAATCAGTAGTGATACATCAATTTTTAAAATCAATAATAAAATTTACAAGTAAAGAGAAAGTTTACCCTTTCAGGATTCATAATTTAAAACCAGCTTCAATAGGGAGGAAAAGTAATCGCCCAGTGTCACTTCCTTTAATGACGTTTCTTTACTGATTCTAAATAATACAAAGGAGATAGCCCTTCACTCGATAGAATGCGTTAACCAGATTTGTAATTTAGATAACCTTGCCGTTCATATGCGTCATGTATTGTGAGAACAAATCACTTCTTTATGCAACAATTGCAGCCAGTGCTAGTATGATGAATTTTGGTTCCTATTGTTAACCGATCATGAAGATTCATTAGGTGACATCATACTTTTTTTCTTCCTTTTGCATTTTGAATGTGGGAGACACAAATAGAATAATCCATTTTGAACGCTTTTTGCGAATTGATTCAACGTGTTATATCTGAGATGGCACCTCTGTAACATTTCTTACATTAATTTATCCCCCGTAATATCAAAACAATTGAAGAATTTTTATCATATGCGGACTTGATAAAATAAAGGAAATTACTTCACAACTGTAATACAAACTGTTTTGTAATTAACGCGACTATTCTGTTGTTGAAGTAGAGAAAATCAACTTTTCAATTCAAAGTTCAGCATAAGTAACAGTTACAGAGTCTCATGAACTTCTAACACACGTAAGCGTGCCTATCAAGGACTACATGACTACGGGCGGGAAAAAGATTGGTGTTTTTTACTGGATAGTCAAGGTGGAAAAAGATAAGGCCTTTCTACTGGAAAGTCGCAGTGGAAAAGGGGCGTTTTTTACTGGATAGTCGTGAAAAAGATAAGCCTTTTTTACTGGATAGTCGTGCTATCAGAGTACAACAGCGCGGTCTAGATTAATATCTTCTCTGCATGCATGGTCTCCCCGCACGACACTTCCCACAGAGGTCGCTGCGGTGGGGTTTCCCTTCATCAACATGGCGGGCGCTTCTTGTTTTGCACTTGCAGTCTTGTTGGCCACACTCCCTATAATTTCTTAAAGGGTTCGGTGTGGTAAGGCATGCACATTACCTTACAATCCTTACACTCTTGTCCATACTCGACCTGCAAAATGAATTATTAGTTTGTTTGTTTGTTGTTGTTTTTTTCAGCAATATCAATAAATTTCTACTTAAAGGGAGAAATGAGAAGGAAACAGCACTCTAAAAGTACATGTTTGTAAAGATTTACTGGCATCGTTTGCATGTCACATATTCTCAGAAATATTATTACTATTGCTTTCGCTTACCAATCCCCCTCTCTATCGTCAATTACAGCAGGAACAAGACCATTGCTACCATCATCATCATCATCATCATCATTATCGTCACCATTTCCATCATCATCACAATCATAATCATTATCATCATCCTCATCATCATCTCCATCATCATCATCATCATCATCATTATCGTCACCATTTCCATCATCATCACAATCATAATCATTATCATCATCCTCATCATCATCTCCATCATCATCATCATCATCATCATCATAATCATCATCATCATCATCACAATCATCATCATCATTATCACCCCCATGATTATCATCATCATGATCAATATCATCCGCATCATTATCAACATAATCGGAATATTCATGAGTAATATTGCAAAACTCATCATCATCATCATCATCATCATCATCATTATCGTCATATTTATTGTCATCTTTACCATCATGAGATGAGATAAAAGTTGTTTTTTAATTTAAAGTTAGAAATTCAGCATTAACTTCATTCTTAATGAGATGGTAGTTAAAATGTGGTGTTATTTGTACTGAGAGGGAAGCGATTTTCGGGAAATCTGGCTAAATTAACCACGATAAGTGTTTGAGAATCAAGAATCTTCAACAAATGAACGAAAAGCCTTATAATAGAACCAGCGGATTTTAACTGTTCTGAAGTAAACTGAAAACTGCCAAGTAACTGACTGTGATAATATAGACGAAAGAGGCTATGTCTACGTACTCGAGGAAAAAAAAAAGATTTAAGAAAAGGCCCAACAATATTATTCATCTCCTTGAGTTCAATGATAATTCATACTCAAATTTGCACCTGCAAAACTAAAAAAAAAAACTAAAAAAAAAAAAAAACTAAAAAAATAAATGAAGAGAAGAAGAGAGAAAAAAGGACCCAGAACACATAACACACCTTTGTATCAACAAGCGGGGCAACGACAAGTAAAGCACCGGCAGAAGGCGCTCTTACAATTAAAAAAAATCTTGCGACGACAAGTTGGATTTGAGATCTAATATCAACCCTTTTCGACGCAGTAAAATATCCCAACCAACGGGCCTACGTGGCACCTCCTCTGGCTGTGGGTCAGTTCACTCCAATACTGGAAGCAGCGACTATCAACTTGGGCAGTGCAGTGCTGTGCAGTGTTATTGTTTGGTTTTTTGTTCAATATAAGAGTTGTTTAGAAACTTGGTCTAATGAGTGGGCGAGCAGAATCCAACATTTCGTCTAAGACACATTTTAAAACTAATCAAAACAACTACAGATGCGGAAGGAATGAAAATGGCAAGGAGAGAATGAAGCAAAACCATGGGTTTTCCAAGACTTTTGGATTAACAAGGACAATTTTTTTTCTCTATGCTAACTTGCGTGGATAGCTAAGTGAAGCCTCTTTTTCATGTGTTATTGTCACCCTGACCCTCGTCCCAAAAATCTAGCACACTGAGCCACGAGAATGTCAGGCTGCGCTTCTCCGCTCCACATCGCTCAGACGAATCTCATATTTATTTCCTCTTATCATTGGCAGTCTTTCAAGAAAGAGCAAGTACAAGGGCTCTTAGAGTACGAAATCGTATTCCCTGGGGTGAAAGGAACGCTAAGTTATTTTTGCTATGAACTCATAAATTGTGAAATGTTTGCTATTTACGTCGTATAGATGAAGGATCCAAAGATTGCTCGCTTTTCAAACAAAACAAACAGTATAAGTGTTCAGTCGTAATATTACTTCAGATTAGAATTCAAATAAGTATCTTGTTCAACAGATTATGTGATTAAAATACAACCTATAAGATGTTTATGTAGTGATGACTAATAACGTTTGCTGACCACGACACCCATTATCATCATTATTGTTATAATAATTTTTATTATTAGACCAGCGTTTTTTTTTTTATTTATTGCTACTATTAAAGATTCTCTAACTTGCAGCTATTGCATCATTTTAAAACAAAATGATATATACCAAAATAAAACTAGAAAATCATTAATCATTCATAGACCCTAAAACCGAATTTTTATCATGTATTGGCTAGAAAACAGGAAGGTTTAGTTTGTACATCAATAAAACGATTGGGATAACACAAAACTTACCTTATATTTTCGGTCCACAAATTTCCCATAAACATGAGAACTTTCCCACTCTTTGTCACAAGACGAGCATCTAAAGTACCCATAGTTTCTTTTTAAGAAGGACCTGGCAAAACAAGCGAGTTTGAGTTGAAGTTTTTAGGGTAGTGAAAGCCGGATAGTCAAAGCATATAAAATTTGGAATGAATTTTTAGCATCTCCTTCTCTTCCTACTCTTCTCCTTTACTTTCTAACTTCTTCTTCTTCCTAGTTGTCATCTTCTTTCCACTCTTCCTACACTTTTTTTTTAATCTTATTCCATTGTTGCTAAATAGATCTGAGGTAATCTGCTCGGAAAGAATAACTAAAAAACAAAAAAAATAAAAAAAAAAAAAGCACTCACCCCCGGACAAATCAACAAGTTTCTTTGTTCATTTTTTTTTTTATTGTTGGTCAAACCCATTTTAATACGAAAAAATGCTGAGATTTTTGTCTCCTTGTTTTATCTTTCTACTAATAAAATGATTGTGATGGACGTTTTAGCATTGCCAATGTGTATAACATGATTTTACTCCTTTGCATTCTTGAGATGACCTTTTTCTTATGATAAATGAGATCATGAACTCCACAGTAAGTTTACGATGGGAAAACATTAATTCTTCCGATACTCCAATGATAGTGTGCCGTAAAAAAATTGTCATTAATTTTCTCTCCTTTTTAATCACTGTGGGCACAAATTCTTGTCACATGTAAATGGTATCAAAGTTTTTAAAAATTTCCCAATTTGCATTACGATCTAGATGTAGATGAAGCTATCTATCTAAAAGAAATACTCTCACATTTTACATCTGTACATAAGAGAGGAAGATTTAGACATAAAGGAGGGATGACACCTCTGTACCTTGGGCAGTCGCAATAAATATAGACGATGACAGCATTAGATTTCAGTACATATCTAACCCATATATGGCTCCAAGAAGCTGTTAGAGCACGGCAACAGCCATCTCCCGACTAAAGTCCTCAGCTGGATGACCATACTACGGGTTCAGACCCACCCCAGGAAAGGTGAGACGTAGTAAAGTAGCTACCTAACAATCACCCTGTGAGGTTGTGAAGGAGCGAGGTATCCTGACCTGCCTTGCTCAGTGCCAAGAGTCCTGGTCTGGCAATGAGTTCGGATGATCCGACGTTTAGAGGACGACTTCGTGTGCAGTAGGAGCTACGTAAGGTTTAACAATACCAAGAGTGTGTTGTATGCTTTGAAGAAAACACGGTCACCCACCAAACGTGTGGGAAATAGGAAGGCAACCCCCCTCCCCCCACATATTTGATGTATCTAACCACCGCACTTTTCAAAGTAAGTCATTTTTCGTCGCAGAAAAAAGAAAATTCATGCGGGGAAACGGTGGGCCCCGTGTGGTAAGAGGAAATTGCTGTAAAAAGCAATAGGGAAGCGGATCATTTTAGAGTCGAAGAAGTAGACGTTTATGACGAGATGATCTTAAAACCTTCAATAGGAGACCTTGCCGACACTCAACGTTGAAGCTCCGAGTTGAGAACTCAAAGCTGTGCACTTCAAACGTGAGAACACTATTTTAGTCAGGACAGCTGGACAATTTACCTATGAAGTTAGATAATCTGAAGATAGATTCTCTAAGTCAGTGGTTCATAACCTTAGTTCGATCGAACCCTTGCGGTTAGATTAGTCGATTTCAGAGGTTCGGCAGAGCCAGTAAAAAACATATTTATGTCTAGAATTTGAAAAAAAAAATCATATTTTATTTTTCATATGAAACTGGTGGGGTCGGTACCTCCAGCAAGGTTAAGAACCACTGCTCTAAGTGTTCCAGAAACTCACTAGACAGGAATCGACATCATCCGCAGAGAAAAGCATACGATGATCTATTAAAATAATCGAAAGAATAAAAATAACTTTTTATGGTTTACTGGCCTATCATCGGAAGACTATTGATGTGTAAAATCCAAGCAAAACCGTCGAATTTGGTGATCATACCATAGTAGTATCCCCAACTGCCCATTAATCAGATCTACCTTCAAAGTCAT
The DNA here is from genome assembly GCA_033675545.1 of Elysia crispata. Classification (NCBI taxonomy): domain Eukaryota; kingdom Metazoa; phylum Mollusca; class Gastropoda; family Plakobranchidae; genus Elysia; species Elysia crispata. The sequence continues at coordinate 1,025,094 of JAWDGP010002623.1, read as the reverse complement.
GCAAAGAAAATCAGATGAAAATTCATTTATACTTGGAGACTTTAATGCCAAGGTTGGAAGACAATATCAAAGCATGCAGGTATAATATGGATTAAGTAACTACAAAGATCGGGCTATGACTTTCCTGCACTTCTGCAAAAAAAAATCTCATCATTATTGCTTACATTGACAAGAACGACATCGGTTTGAATTGACGTCTGTATTGACAACAAGCCACAAAGATAAAAATTGACCACATCTCAGATCTTCTAAAAATGGAATGAGGAGTGCTACAGAGATGTGTTTGTTCAATCTCTAAAAAGAAATAATATTTCGGAATGTTGAATACTCTCCCGGCCTAAAAATAGGTGTAAACAATATCAATAATCTTCGTTATGCTCAAGACACCAGCTTACTAACTGGAAATGACAAGTCTCTACAATAAATTTTTGATACAGTGGTAAAAATAAAGAGTGAAAGATTGGGTTGCTGGTGAAGGATTAAAAAAACAACAATAATACCTTCCTTCCTCAGCCCTCTCACAAAATCAAACAAACCAACAACAAGAAACTATGGTCTTCTCTAAAGCTATCACATACCACAGATTTCAGTGACACGGAATATCGATATTGATAAAGACATACGAGAGGTCACCTCCAGCTGAATCACAAAGGCAGCGCCATTTGAGGAGTACTAACGAAGGAAGCGAGAAATTCTGACGCCTCATCAAATTTAAAGTATTTATCAATTTATTACCTATTCCGCATTATTTTTGTCGAGCTCTCGATTTAACTGTATCTGGGTTATTTTTTGACAGGATAGTCTAAGGATAGGACTCGTTAACACCGATAGAGGCTTAACCTCTTTGTGATTAGGCTAGACATAGGATGAAAAAAGTGCCGGAATCTTGTTATACTTTCCCCCAATATCTCTCTGCCTTTATTTATCTTATACTAACAAACCTTTGTTCTGTCATGACGTTTGAAACAAGAAAGGCCAAATGGTTAAAAAGCTATTTTCGTAAAAACCGAAGTTTTAAGGACTGGTTCTTGTATGTCAGTCTGGGCACTTTTTTTCATAGTCAATACTGTACTATGTTGAATAAATTCCTTGTAACAAAGCAAATGGTCTCGACTTAACCAATAGTAAAAATATTAAAAAAACAAATCTGAATGGAAAATAAACACCAAAATTCTTTGCAATAACGGAAAACTAAAAATAAAGTCACCCTGCTGCCCTAGATGCAATTAGTTTTACGCCCCCCTCCCCCTTCTTAAGTTCCCCAAAGGCAACCACTAATTCTTTTGTCCTCTGAAATGAGTGAAACAACAGTAGAATTCTTTACAGGATTTCGGTCATTATATGTTATTTAATGGTGATTTGATTAAATTTACATTCATGATCAACAGCTAAAATCAATATTGTTATACAAGATCAATTTTCTATGGGGTAATAACCACAAAAAAAAAGAAAGTGTACTTATTTCTAAATATCTTACTTTGGCATCTTGATTTCCTTGGGCACCGGCACCGAATTACCTTTATATATATATATATATATATATATATATATATATATATATATATATTAACACATCAATAAATAATTTGAAAATGTCTTTTCCTTTGGACTATCAAATCAGTAACTAATATATTTAAAAGACGGCGATTTTTTCTGTTTTCGAACCGAAGCAAAATGTATAGGATTAATTATAATAGAGAGACATTGAGGTTTGTTTTTAAATCATGAGGAAGAAGTGAGACCCCCTATTTTATAGAGCCAGCGTTTGTCATTTTTCCATGAAAGCTCAAGTTTCCATGAATTCATGGATTTCTGTGGATGTCATGGAAGAAATGAAATTTACTTATCAGTTTCAATCTTCTTAAAAATCTCGAGATCTCTCGAGTTTTTGGAAAAGAAGAGAGAGTGGGAGAAGGAAAGAAGGCGGAGGGGGGGGGGGGGGAGAAGAGGACGAGGCGCTTAAGGGAGATAGATTGATAGACTGGCACAATTCAGTACCGAGCCTTAATATGGGGGCCAGAGTTTATCTGCTCTTTCACAAATATCCTAGATCACAATATTTAATTTGGACGTCATATTTATTTTCCTCTTTTGTGTATTATGATCTCCTCATTATCTTTACCAGCAAGGAAAAAAAAGTTGCAGTAGATGGCTTCATTAACTCGTATCATCAGATTTTATTTACGTTTGAAAGAAAAACATAGCTAGTCACATGAAAAATATTTCTACATGTTATCAGATACAAATGAAAATAAAACTGTTCTTAGATACACAATAGCATAAACCAGCCTAATCGATAAACACATTTATCAGGTCAATGCTTTAAGGATAAAAAACACGCAGAGAATCCTACTTTAGCCACTTTTCTTATTCTTTTCAATATGAACGTAAAATGCATGTTGTACTAATGTATGCCTCAAGCAACAGATACAAAAAAAAAAAAAAATTTAAAAAAAAAAAAAGAAAAGAACATCCATAAAACCATCGACTATACCTAGTGCACATATGCAGAAAATAATTTGTACCAGGTATGTAAGAAAGCAGTGTTTAAGTCTAGCTTATAATAAGACGAAACACTGTGATGCCACAAGTGATTCTAAACAATCTGAGAATAACGGGGCCAGGCTTGATCATCACTGATCCGCTGCATTTACTAAATCAAGCAGTGCTCTTTAGTAAAGGTGGATAACTTTATGTTTTTTTTTCCTTACAACACCATGACCGTAGGTAGAACTCATAGGGGAGCTAGATAACAGGGAGTCTTCAGAGAAGAAACCCCCCTTGTAGCAAGTGTTTCGGCCCTGAACCTCTGACACTCTAAGGGGGCAGGGCCACACCCAGGTCATGACTCGGTCGAAACTGATTTATTTCAGTCGAGTTTTGCTCCTTGGGTATATAAACTCCATCAGCAGACATCCACTGCTCACTGATCTTGAGGTTGCTCCATGCTCCTCGGAGAATTTTGTGTAACCGCTTTAGAACGTTTGGACATCTTTTATACAGTAGATAGGGCACGCCATTGGGGCCTGGAGCTGACTTGGCTCTTGCTTTTTGCACTACTGCATTGATTTCTTTCAAGCTTGGTGGTTTGCTATTGCCAGGCTTGATCATCACTGATCCGCTGCATTTACTAAATCAAGCAGTGCTCTTTAGTAAAGGTGAATAACTTTATTTTTTTTTCCTTACAACACCATAACCTGTTTGATAACAAGATTAATGAGTCGATCCTCTGGTTCATTGATGACATCAGCGGTAAGGCGGATCAGGGTCAAAGACAAAACATTTTGTAAATGAGATAAAAAAAAAAAAAGTTTTTCTAGAATTTAATCAAACTTGATATTCAATAATATTTTGTCTTAAAAGACTGCAAAAATGTGTGATGCCAAACTACTAATCAACAAGTCAAACGACAAACCAATGATCAGATCAACATGTACGGCACAAACTCATTTAAGCCTGGATTATTCATGGCTAAGCTGTGGCTCTGTGTGCGTATTTTGTTTTGAAGCAGGACGTTACTCTGCAAATCACGTTGTGCCCTCGTGCACAATTTAGGAAGACTACTTTTTTTTTATTTTAACTAGGGCAAAAAATCTTTCGACACCGTTGTATAATAATCATAATATCGTCAGCAAGCAAAAAGAGTCAATTTCGTTCACACTGTAAAGTTTACGGTTTCAAGAATGTCTTGCTTACGCCTGTGAGGTCAGCAATTGATTCAACACTTGAATCCTAACACAGTGCTTAGAGTCAAAGATGTCACTTCAATGTCATAATTTTAAGGCTTTGCTAAAACGTTTTGGCAGCAAGGAAGCGAATTAAGACAGCAGGACTATTGCGATATTATAGAACTTCGCCATTGAAATTAAGCTCTCTTTCTTTATTCGATTTCTTAGGAAGTTTTACGACTTGTATTAAATTTTCGAGCGTAACTCGGTCTTAACTTGGTCGTTTCAAAACGTTTCATCCGATGTACATTTCATTCTCTGGAGCTTTAAATTTCGATTTAAATTTAAATTATGCTCTAGACAGAATTCGCGCTAATCAGGATTCTATGTAAAGTATTCGATCTCTATTTTGGTCTCTTACGCTTTTTAATCCTTTCTATTCAATTTTTCTCAGGAACTCAGGGGAATAATAAAAAAAAATAACAACTTGAGACAGTTTTTATCCTCAAAGTCTCCCAACGACACTGTCCAGCTGGGTTGTGCTGATAATCAACAAAGCCTGCTATTCTTAAGGTTGTAAGTAAATTGTTTCGGCGATGTAAGTTCTTGGCCACTGTTGAGCTCTACTTAAAACTCTAGCGATTATAATTCTTACTTATAAATGACCCAGTGGTCTGCCTCCTCCAGAACTAAATTTGAAATTAAGATATATTTGTGTCATACATAATTAATGTTACCGTTCGTCCTAGATGTTTGTGCGTCCGATGGTAAGTGTGGTGCTTCCGGATCCTTTGGTTGTCTTTAGTGTGATTTGGATCTTCCCCATCAAGAATGCAAGTCACTTCGCGAGGCTTAGTAAATATCTTCGCCATGAGCCTCTCTTTTTAGGGTGCGTAGTGGCGTATTGGTATAAGCTATGTTCTATTAGAGTGGCAAGGCGATGGGTGCCGAAGTTCCTAACATCGATGGTTCTAATCCCACCATGTCACGCAGTTTTCAGTCATTTTCACTTGAAGCCGTATCTTAACCACTGCTTAGCACTACCTACAATTCTAGCTCTTATAATTCTTATATATAATTAACCGAAAGGTCTGCCTCCTCTAAATCCAATTTTGACACTACTCCCACTAACAGCAGAAGCAGTAGAAGAATTAATAGTATTGCCACTTTTAGGTGGCGCTAGTGGAGTATTTGTCCACAAATTAAACCATCACATCTTGGATAGTTGAGTTTGGGCTCTCATTTTTCAAGTTTTACTCTGGTCCAGGGGTATTGATTAATAGACGACAAAACTTATCTTGTTTAAAAGAGGTTCTCTTATAAAAAAAAAAAAAAAAAACAAAAACCCAAAAACCAAGGTGCTGCTACTCTTGCTTCTGATAGCATTTATTAGCATTTGCTTTTGGCGATACACATTGTAAAATGC
>JAWDGP010002623.1:982500-1017500 GCA_033675545.1 Elysia crispata | reverse complement strand
GAGACGAAATTAAATAGATATGTAATTAGTGACAGATAGGCAGACATTTTGACAGATATTTCAATCGATAGATGGACAGATAGATAGGTAGGTAGAAAGATAGACCCACAGACATATAGATAGACAGATAGAAAGATAGACCCATTGACAGATAAATAGATGGATATGTAGACAGATGTGTATGTAGGTAGCACTCAATCTTCTGCCAGCCTTCCTGCTTGGGTAATTAAGGTCTCCATCCGGACTTCTATGTCTTGCTCTCATCCTCTGGTTGGCCTTCCCTTTCCTCATTTGCCCTCTGCTTTTGTTTGTAAAATGTGTTTCTCAAGAGTTTCATGTGACCTAAAGTAGGCGTACTTAAGCATAAATCTTCTACCGTTTTGTAAGAATGTTGTTGAATTTATGCCAATTCTCTTCATTTATCCAAGGTATTATTAGCTTTTCTATAGTACTTCATTTCAAAAGCAGTGATCTTTTTGGCGTCTGATTCCTTCACAGTCCATGCTTCACATCCATATTGCAGTTGGTAATAAAACAGTCGTCACGATTCTCAGTTTTGTACGTGTTCATTGCCGTTTCCAGAAAGAATTTGTTGTATCTTTCTGTAAACGCTTTTGTTGTAAGCCTTGTATAAATATGCTTAACTTTTTGAGTTTTTACCCACCGCATTGTGTCCAACATATGAGAGGGCTATCTTTGCCCCTTTTTAGTTGCAAGATTTTTCTATTGAGGTTTTTTTCTTTGCTATGTTCGTTTAGTTAACGTTAATTATAGTTCTGTATTGCTTGTTTTGTCTAGCATGCAGCTATTTCCTTCTTTAATATTATATCTATTAATGATTTTATGAAATTTTTTGCTGTTTAGAAAGTGATCATCGATACGAAATAATTCGAATTGGGATTGGAATCGAGAATCGAAGAATTGAGGATTCCAATTCTCCGATTCTCAGAGATGCCAATTTATATTCCGATTTCGTTTCTGATTCTCGGAAGGAACGACAACCGTGAAAACAATATTTTACATTGATTGCTTCCCTGTATTTGTTCAGAAGTTTTAACATTCGCGAAAGAAGGGAGTACAACAGTAATCGAGATATAAAAAACGAATAAGAAACAGAATTCACTTGTTCGAAAGCCAGGATGGAGTTAAGTCTAGGCCCCAGTGTCTTTAAAAGAACTAAGAACCCATCAATATCAACTAAGGCGGGGTATCTTTAGTTTCCTGTCTCTCACAGCCAGTCATAAATAAGCCCCTTTCCTTCACCAATTCTCTGAACCGATCCCCGCCAAGTGGAATTCAATCATTTCCTCAGGCGTGTAGGAACTTTTGTTCACTATGCCCTCTTCCTACATAATTATAGAACTAGTGACAATCCGTCAAACCCGTTATCTTTCTCCCCTCCCCCTCCCCCTTCCCAACCTTCTCAATGACATTGCGTGTGACGCATCCTTCGCCTTGCCTACCATGCTGCCTACCCGAGCCAGCGTCCCAGATTCGCTCGTATCGGAGAATCAGAGTCGAAAATCACAGAATTGTCAACGCGATTCTATGATTCTAGGAATCGAATTTGCCACCTTTGCGAATTAAGTGCCTAGCAAAAAGCGTCTCGATAAACGAAAAGTATTAGTATGAAGCTCTAGTAGGTGTATAACTTAATACAGGACTACAATTATTTAGATTCAGGACGTTGACCTAGACCCAGCCTAAATAAAACCTTGTTTCACAATCTGAGACACAATGTGAACGAGCTGAAAACTATTCTGCTCTTTAGTCTTCATTTAGATTTAGACCTCAGGTTAGAAACAGACATTCATTCATTCTTTTTTTTTTTTTAATCAAAATATCAAGGTCTTAAGTCTCTTCATCGACTTCAGAGCAAATCTAGACTTAGACACATCTAGATGTACGTAGCCCAGATAAATATAGACCCCGTCCGATCTATGGGCAAACATATTACTGGCGATATTGTTCCCTGTTTTATCTGCAATGGTAAGTTTTTTTAAATTTTTATATTTTTTAAACTTTGTTCCGTTAAAGGCAAGATAACTGTATCTGAGGGCCGATGTTCTCTACTTTTTGGGATGTAGATACAGCCCATGGGTCAACCACTCGTTCGATGCAAATTTTAAATGTTCTTTTTACACTCTACTGTGAGAGGGGGAATTGGAAAAATTGTGTGTGTGTGTGTGTGTGTGGGGGTGATCTCATAATTAAAGCTCCTGGCAGTAGGGAGATCGGGGGTTCAGATCCTGGTTTGGACTATCTAAGGGTGGAGTCGAATCTCATATTATCATACCCATCCTAAATCTTAACAGAAGACAAACGGTGTCTGTAGTTGTAGACGTTTTAGCGATATTGCACTTAGTCGTTGCATTTGTCTGAGCAAGCTTAGAGGGAACGTAGGATCAAAAACAAGCCTCTCTCTCTCTCTCTCTCTCTCTCTCTCTCTCTCTCTCTCTCTCTCTCTCTCTCTCTCTCTCTCTCTCATCTATTTTTGTCTATCTCACTCTTTCTTTCTATTGCTCTTTGTGCGCGATTCTCCAACACTCACTCCTTTCCTCTGTCAACCCATCTATTGATTGATAAACTTATTTATTTGTTGCGCATTAACAGTTACTGCTCTTGACATTGTGAATGGTCTTTTTTAAATTCTGTCTATTTAGCTTTCTATCTCTCTCTCTACTCGCCGATCTGACCATTTAATTTCATCCAATATTTTCTTGTCTCTTTCTCTGCACATCTGCTTGTAACTTGACGCTTCGACATGATGTCGGCTTAGGTGTAGATCTAAATGATGGATATTGTCGGAATAGTACATTAACCTAAAAACATTAAATTTATCGGTGTAGATCCTAATAAATATCTCCAAGGATACAGGCATATTTTTGTTTCTCCGTTGAATTAGAGTCAGATTTTTTTAGATGTTTTATTGTTTGTGAAATGCGAATGCGTACGTGCTAGGCTTTCTGCTAAATAACGGTATCCTTTAGCGTGGATGCCTAGTTACGGTAACTAAATGTCATTTCGGATCAGCGGATAAAGACTGTGAGAATAAGAATAATGAGTACATTTTTAATTCCTCAATCTATTGATAGATACTTTTAAACGCTCATTATGATATGGGTTCAAATAAATGGGCACCAAAGTTACTTTCGTTCCATTTCTCTTCTCTTTCAGCCAATTCTTAGTTCAATGCATGCAAGTTTTACTCATTAATTTAATAACAGTTGGGCAAAACAGAAAGCGATGAACCTAAACCTGTGTAAATTCCAATATCGCTTGAAGGACATATTCACATAAGACACACATATTACCACTTTACAAGAGATTTTTACTCCATGGTTATCACTGACACACATTTCTATTCCGAGTTTGCTGTCAATCTATGTATAACTATATTAAATTCATAACTTGATATAGTTTTTAAAAAAAAAAACCCAAAGAAACCAGGGAAAAAAGAGTGTGAAATACATAAAAAGGTCAGTCTTATGGGTCATATCCCCAAAATACTTTTCAGAATCAACATGATGCAAGTCAGAAACAAAATCAAATTAGAAATAACAGATGAAAAATGTGGCTTTGCGGAGGAAAAAGTACAACAAATCCAATTTACACCCTTCGCACAAAGATTTAGCGAACTCTGGAAGGACAAAAATCTATTCTTCATTGACTTCACCAAAGCATTTGACAAAGTACGACACGATGAGATAATCACACAACTAATACAGTTGAAGATAGATGGAAAAGATGTGCAAGTGATCAAAAACATGCACCGGGAAAAGACAGCAGCAACACGGGGTGATTGGGAAATCACCTAATTTAAATAAATAAAGGTGGTGACAGATAAGGATATGTGCTTTCCCCAGACTTTTCTCTCTACATTGAAATGATTATGCGAACCTAAAAAGATATTTAGGAATTAAAGTAGGAAGCACAACGCAATCAACTTAAGATACGCTGATGACACTGTATTCATTGCAGAAAATAAAGAAAACTTGCAGCAATTATTAGATATTGTTGAGAGAGAGAGAGAGAGAGAGAGAGAGAGAGAGAGAGAGAGAGAGAGAGAGAGAGAGAGAGAGAGAGAGAGAGAGAGAGAGAGAGAGAGAGAGCATACAAAGGATTGGAAATGAATAGCAAACAGACAGAAATAATGGTCGTCAGTTGAAACAATGACTGTCCACGGATCAATATCTTTATCAAAGGGAATAAACTCAAAAAAGAGTACTTTAATATCAAGCGATGGACGCAACAACACTAAAATTGCATCAAGAACAGCACAAGAAAAATCGAATTTCCAGAGAATGAAATCAATACTAACAAATAAGCACATGTCGATTCAGACAAAAATAAGAACCGTGGAGAACACATTGTGATGTATGGATTCGAGGCCTGGACAAATTCAAAACAGTTATTAAAGTTCCCACGTAGAGAGGAGATGCTACAAATCTTATGGACAGCACAGAAATCAAACGAAACAGCGCCACTCATAAATAGAATACGTAAACGTCAGGCAACCTTTTTTGGCCAAGCCATGAGAAGAGAGAAACTAGAATATCTTGTGACAATTGGAATGATTGAAGGAAAACGCAGCAATCGATAACAGAGGAAAAGATGCATGATGGTCTAACAAAGTAGGACGAGAGACAGATTCGCTAAAAACGACGAGGGATTGAGATGCGTGGAAGGTTATGATCGCTTACGCTAAAGAGCAGGGCACCTGATTGATTAAGTTCCTAAGCAGAATTAATCATACATAATATTTATAGGCCCGAGGAGGGTTTGCAAATCCATACTATTTGAAAAAAAAAATTAAAAACATTTCATTGAACGGTATTAATACATTACACTTAGTACTTATCAATATTGAACATCTGCTACACGCGAACAGATTGAACTGACAGACGACCACTTTGAAATCCCAATTTCGCCAAAGCATTTTCAAAATTATAATATGAATAACCAGGGAAGTTTTTATAAGTAGACTTTAACCACACCCTGGAAAAAAAATTTTTGCGCAAATGCTTTAATCAAAATGATATAACCGTTTTGTAGTATTTGTCAAGAGAACAACACACAGATTAACACACCAAAAAAAGTTTAAAACACACAGCGCTCACTTTATGTACAAATTTCATTGCCTTTACCTAGATCTAGCGTTTACCATTACCTTCTTGGTTTTTTTTAAAGTGAGAGCCATAAAAATAAAGGACAAGGCTCTAAGCTACATGCATAATCATTCTCATAATTCAAAATCCAATCTATCAGACTAGCTCTAGAAAAAAGAAAATGGCTAAACAGTTTTTCGATGTGCAAGATCATTGCAATTAGTAATCAGCTTGGCGATATCTTTTCTAGCCTGGATCAAGCCCTGAGGGTCATCAGGTCGCTCGGAGTACATGTTAGCACAGTGGGCAGTGCCTGGAGATGGACGACACGCACGGATTCTATATATTATAATGGAGCTAGGCGAATGAGGACCATCTAACCGAGCATTTCTACACCACCTAGGGACGTCAAATTTGGCATAAAGTTGTAAATTGCTCTGGTGATTGAAATGAAAATAATTTTTTTTAACCAAAATAGTATTTGTCGAAAATTAAAGGCAAAAATGTGATTATTATTTTCTGAAAAGAAAAAGACGAATGTGCGAACTATTTCTGTAAGCACAGCTGTGCAGAAATTGCAAGAATGAAACTTAATAGTACGCATACAATGTGGGCGGCGGCAGATGTAAAACCGTGTGGAAAAGATCTAGATGTAAAACTACATGATATAGTGTAAGATCTAAGTAAAGAATCTAAAAAAGTTGCTTCGACATAGATTCTACAGCAGCTAGACTCAAATCAAAAGTTTAAGATCTACAACTAAAAAAATCTAGATTTTGCTTTTAGGCTTACAGATTTTTTAGAGCTTTTATGTAGATTTAAGTAACAGCGCTGCTAAGAATTCCGGCAAGGCAGGGCACTTTTATGCACTTAATGCGAAAATTGAAAGCTTACTAATAATCATATTAGGAAAGTATAGTATTAGTCGATTTCCTTTATTCAAATAGAATGTAATTCCTTTATCTAAATTTTGTGTTCAGAGTCATAATTATTAAGATATCTAGATTCTAGATAAAGATGGGTAGGTGGAGGCATATATCTGGACCATTTAAGTAAAAGAATACACATCAAGACCATTTATAAGCCTGTTTAATAGACACACACACACACACACACCCCAGCGCCGGCAAGCTGATACCATGGTCCCGGTCAAAAGAACGAGGTTTACAGCTTGTAAATTATAATATAATAATATTTCCATTTTGAACTTTTGCCGACAAGCGTATCAGGAATAATGTAATCATCAATTTTGTATTGACTGATAGAGGAAAGTAAAAAACTAGAGATCTCCTACTAATATCTTTTGTTAGGTGTAAACAAACAGGGCAGTAAAACGTTTCTTTTAACGCATGATACAGAAACATAACTAAGCCAATAATGATTGTGTTGGATAAGCATGCACGTAAAATCTTGGCAAAGCGCAAAATATGAAACCGCTTAAGTGGTTGGAGCTGGCTTCGTTATTCTGTTGAAGAGGCTAGCACAGTTGTGTGTGAAGAAAACATTTAAATTCCCATGTCACGAAGACATCTATCATATCCACTTAGCACTAAGTTTGGTCTGTAGCAATATGATGCAAGTTTTTTTTTACTCTCGAAAAGAACAAGACATTTTGGAGACAGCGCAGAGACAAAACCTAAACAAAAAGAAAAGCGTAGAAGATCATATTGACATGAACTACATTGTGTCAGAATAAACTGGAGTAATATTTTGATAATATTCATAAATCATGAACGGCTATAGAGACTTCAAAACAGCAAAAAAATATAATAGTCGAGTACATTGATGCATTTAGAATAAGCATAAAAGAGATTAAGGGAAAAGGAAATGAAGATAGAATCTGCAAACCAGAGATAGAGAAGAAATGATATAAGAATATATCGACGACTAGGAAGGTAGAAAAATAAATCCATAGTAAGAAAATTGAGACATATCAACGAAAGATATATAAGATAGGCAGATTAAAAAAAAATAACCAATTCAAAATGGTAAGGTCTTGCCTGCATGTATTGTCTGGGCAGCTATCTCGAGTGAAGTTGACTTTGTCCTAGGCAATCCTTGGTATCCGAATGATAGCCCTCAGATCCCGAACTGTGAAGATAATATCCTGATTTGGACAATCTAGTGGTGGATGTAATCGAATATGATTTAACCAGCTCCACCCTACAACTTGCTGTGTGCTCTATTGTTTCTGTGACTGTAGTCTTAAGAACGTCACTGCACTTTATCGTTGCATCTGGGGCTGAAAATAAGCATTCCCTACTATGAGCAACAGGCTAATTACATTGGAATAGTGCAAGATAAAAAACAAACAAACAAAAATTAAAAATATTCTACAAGAGAAACAATATATCTATGATAGGAAATGAACTTACAAATCATATCCAAGCACGATGATTGTTTGTACCTGAACACTTTTTTTTTTTATAAACGAGTTAAGATTGTTTCAGGACTGCCCTCAATACCGTGCCATGCTTATTATTTGGACATACATAAAGAAGACAAGCATTGTCGGGGCACCAGACAACTTAGTCAAACTTTAAGTTGACCCATTAAGCAGAGTGTATGGAAGTTATTACGTGTTTGGACAGCATCTCATAGATCATTGGACCAGCCATGCTCTTGGTTGGCGGGATTAACGTCTTTCAAAGCAACACGCTATTCCAAATGACCAACAGTAAGCATGTAAATCGAACCCTCAGCAGCTCCGCCTTTGAAAAATGCAGGACGGACGAAATCAAAGGTCTGGAAGCTTTAAACCAAGGGAAATTCCTGTTCAGGTCATTTACTGTAAACAGCATTTATCGTTTTCTGTGATTGCTTTCCTGCATAATAATGTTTTGCCTCCTGAGTCTGTCGATACCGGATCTTCGTCTTGTGAGCCTAAAACAACTGTTAGGCTTGACCTTTGACCTTTAACCGATTCAAGTTATAGCTTGTAAAAGTTTGGAATGATATTAAATATATATTGAGAGTCTTCATTATAAAATAAAAAGGTTAACTTGCTTACTTCGGCATGAAAAACCTACTCAATAGGAACTTGTGGCCAAAAGAATGACAAAAGCCAACCACTTTGCGACTCATCAAATCAATGACATAGCTGGAGAATGGAGCAGCTGTAAACACGTGCATTGAAATTAGGGAAGGAAATCGAATGCTTAGATTTAGCCTGTTGTCAACAATTTCCAGTTGTAAGGCCTAACGTTTGCATGAAGTAACATTGCCAAATGATTTATAAATTAATTGAACAAGCAGTGTAGGGAGAAGATCCACCCCTATTCGTTAAATTTGAGACAAAAGGTCACGCTATAGAGAGAAATACCACGAATACACACTCACAAACACACAAAAAGACAGCTTTAAGGTGTGACTCTCAGATTAAAAGGATTTAGGGCTGGTCTATTTGAAAAAAAAATACGGTAAAGCTTGACCTATCTCACCTTAAAACTGGTGAACATCCTCTTTGGGTAGAAGACTCGAGATCCGCCTCCTCCATCCCTCCCTCCCTCCACCCTCCTTATTTAATCCGGCCCTGAGCAAAAGGGATTAGTCTCAGACAGCTGGCAGTGGGATAAAAACACTGAAAGTAAACTCTGGGTGAATAATCCAAAGCTAGACATTTAATCTAATGGCGAAACCTCTGCGGGATCGAACCTCACTATCAGGTTTATCTTAGTGCCAGCTTTTCCGACTGAGCTTATAACTTGGCACCCTGAAATCTGTACTATTCAGTTAAGCCTTTTTCAAGAATATTGAGACTTAATAAGAGTTGAAGTACCGTTTGAACATACATAAAGAAAAGATTCAAGATTTATCAATCATAAATGTTGTGGGATTTCTATGTTTTTTTTAATTTACTTTTATTGTTGTTGTTGCTGTTGTTGTTGTTGTTGTTGTTGTTGTTGTTGTTGTTGTTGTTGTTGTTGCTTTCTTCCTTTTTAAAATGGTAGTTAAAAGTTCTCGATGATAGGTAAAATAGACATGTACATTTCTTGACATAGTATTCGTAAAAAGTTGCATAGAGTTACACGCCCTTTTCTGACTTCTTAACTTCATTTATAGGATGTTGTAGATATCATGCTTAATGTACAATAGTATGTATTGACCTCCATGAATCGTCACGGTATGGAGCGGACGGTCTGATGTGTGTTTGTACTGATTTTCTTTTTTTTTTTTTTAACAGTTCTACATGTATGCTTTTCACTTCCTTGTAAAGTGTAAATGGGAAAGCTATATTTAGGCATGTGCAGTCCCTGCCACCAGTCAACCAACACGCACCAAGCTTCAAGAGTTTAATCTTAATTGTAATGAATAAATTGCTCCGGGAACAGATTTTATCTTGTAAGTGTGTATGTTTGAAACGATAACAGAACATAACTGGTATCGTTTTTTGTCTTTGGGCTAACCCATCACATGACTCGCACAACTTGTGTGTCATACATAAAAGCGAAGAAGGCTAGTTACGTTACATTATAGTTTTCAGTAAAGTGTTCCAGTTTCAGTTGTAATGTGTAATATGGGATACTTTCTTCGACTTAGCATCTTGCTGGCTGCAGTGTACATTTGTGCTTATGGCTATATACCCAGGTTTTACCATGGCAGACCCAGGGGTGGGTTCGTGAAACATCCAGGTACTCCACTTTTTTCTTTTCTGTACAAGTGAATGAATGAGTGTGTGTGTGTGTGTGAAATGTAAGTCAGTGTTCCATAACAAGTTTTTGATGCGTTTCAAAGAGGACTAATGAGCACATAATTATTTTATAGATGTAAAAATATAGCACGCTTGTTGTTATTATCATCCTAGCAGGTTATGACCCTACCTTCACTTCTGTGGCACCCAAGAGCGGTAAGCCACGATGTGTTTACATTTTTCGTTTATTATTATTATTATTATTATTATTATTATTATTATTATTATTATTATTATTATTATTATTATTATTATTATTATTATTATCATTATTATGATTATTATAGGTATTCAAAAAGTTTTATGCTTTAGAAATCTTAACATTAAATTTTTGTGGAAGTATTTCAAAACCATTGCAGTTATCAGAATTACCAAAAAAAAAAAAAAAAGAAAGCTTGACTGATCTTTTTAAGATTTTGCGTTCTTCACGTCAAGTACAAAGGTAGATGTTTTCATTGCAAATATATGCTTGTTAAATGTTCCAGAAAAGTTGAAAAGTATCTTTCAAAGAGCTTACTCCACTTTTTACAAGACACGAAATAATGAAGTGTCGGGCGTTTAGTCACATGTTACATCATGAGAGAGCAATAATGAACTGGTGATCTTTTTGTCACATGTCTTGTTAAAAAAAAAGATAAAGAACTGCTGATATCTGTTTAGCGTATTACATCTACAAGAACATGTATCGCGCACTATCCCTGTTGAGATGAATGGTGTACAATTATGATATACTAACAGAGCCGTATCATGCGCCTAGCAGGCTGTTGGTATTTTAAGTCAACGCCTTGTCTCCCAATTGAGGTCAGAGTACTCTTTAGGTCTGCATTTAGATCATTCATTGTGACGCTCTTTGGTGACTGAGAGTTCCGTTTCCACGTGAAAAACAAAAACAATGAATTTGCAAATCAAGGCCAAGTTTAATCTAAAAAGCATCGCATGTACGCGCTGCGAGATATCGTAAACGTGGAAATAGGAAAAAAAAAGGAAAAAGAAGTTTAAAGAGGAGAAGACCAGAAAATACTAAAGCATTAAATAATGATTTCCTCTTTATAATACTTTCATTACATTTGTAGTGTTTATAATAAGCCCCTTCGCTGTGACAACGAAAATGTATATCATATCCAAAGCCCTTACTCCGAAACTTAAAAGGCCTCTCCAGTCTCCATCATTTCAGATTATGGATCCAAACTGTACACCTTGAATCTAGATCTAGTTGTTTGTTATCTTTGCCAAACATAACAAAAGGCAATGTTGAAACAAAATGACATTTGGTGCCCTGATTAATCGGCCTTCATCTCTCTTGATAATACACACACAACAGTAGGGCTTTTTTATCTTTTTTATTTTTTGTCCCGACTAAACATTTTAAAATTTTATTCTCGTATTCATGACTGTATATATCTAGCTTATATTCGAGATGAAGAATTTTTATGCCGATTTTATTTTGGTCTAAGATTAATCTAGTTTCAAGAACTTGTTGAAATCTCTTCAAACAAAAGGCGTCACATGTAGTTTAATATTGTAACACATTAATTTAGGCTAACAAATCAAAACAAAGCTTTACGCCCTGCATGAGGTTTCTCAACGATTCTCTTCCTCCATTTCTCTCCCTCCTCCCCCCCCTTTCTCTCTCTCTCTCTCTCTCTCTCTCTCTCTCTCTCTCTCTCTCTCTCTCTCTCTCTCTCTCTCTCGCTCTCGCTCTAATTTATCGCTCTTTGGCCACGCAATATTATCGGAGGTAAGCCTTTAATATTGACGTGACATTTTGAACCGAATCATTGCTGCCAGATCCCCGCTTCTTCAGTGACGAACAGTTGTGGCAGCTGAGGCATGAATCGAGCGGACCACAATGGTTTGTTCAGAGACTTGACCACTTCAGCCCGACCGAAACACGAACATGGAGACAGGTAGGCAAGATTCACCCTCTGAAATTTTCAGCTACCGTAAACGCTTCCAAGTGCATTTACATTTCATATCTGTCAGGCTGTGTTACAGATAACGAAACATCGCAAAGATCATTTCACTAGGGATTTTTCAAAGGATAGGGGCTACACATTAATGTGGAACATTTAATCAAACAGAAAGAAGTGAACAAATCAATGCAAGAACATCATACTGGCACAGAGCGAATCCACAAGCTCGGTGTGCCTTTCTCGCTAGTATAACTTACCAAATTTTTATGCTATACAAATCAAAGTAGTCTTAATTTCTAATTTGGAATTAAGTGTTCTAGATCATTGAGCATTTAAAAAAACATAATTGGAGTAAAAAGGATGAGCCATAACTGATTTCTCATTTGATCGAAGTATGAAATCTTGAGCACGAGCACTTGGGGCCACAGCTACTCCATGTAACGTTCTTCCCAGCTGAAACTCGGCAGAATTTGTTTTTATTTGAAAGCCCTGGGTCACTTAACCTATGTCCAAATTTAACAATGGAATAGACGCTTCCACAATTTCATTAACAAGTCTAGTTTAGGTTTTGTTGCTAAAATATCACATTGCAAAAAGCTTGAAAACAAAGTACGTAAAATAGTAAGAGGAAGCTTTTAACAATGATAATTATAAGAGACTTCAACTCATCTTGTCCTTTTTTGTTTGTAAAAAAATGTAATATTACGATGTATCCTCATCAACATTTTTCTATGAAACCGGACCGCCAAAAATTTTCTGAAGTGCCGTGCCTGTTGAGGTGATATTCCTTGCCAATTTCAGAAATATTTCAAGGCCGGGCCCTCCTCGTCAGATAAATTGTTTGTGATGATCGGAGGTGAAGGAGCCGCGTCTGAGGGCTGGATGGTCAGCGGGATGTGGACACAGTACGCCCAGGACCACAATGCCGTGCGGCTCCAGCTGGAGCACCGCTACTACGGCGACAGTCATCCCACAGAGTAAGTTGAGTTTATTTAACGTTCTCATTACAAGAAGAGTTCATGGTTCAATGCTAGGATAACAAAGACTGGGTTTTTTGTATTGGTTTGTTCTTTAGTCCATTCCTTAGTGACATGACATACCCAGTGCGCCAAATAATGGTTATTGCTTTAATATTTTCTTTATCGGGGGTCGGCAGGGAGGAGAGGTGAACAGGTTGTATGAGGCGCTGTGAGAAAGGGTGTAAAGTTTTATTGTCTTATATTTTCATTTTATTTATCTATTTGTCCACATACGTTTGATTTGGTGGTAGACGGTCGAAAAGTTTTGTCACATTATTTTGTATTGTTAATAGAAATCTCAGCGTTGAAAACATGCGGTATTTGTCAAGTGAGCAGGCTCTAGCGGATCTGGCAACTTTCATCTCCGCCAAAAAGAAAGAGTTCGGTGCATCAAAGGTTATTGTATTTGGTGGATCGTACTCTGGTGAGTTTGAACATAACTATTGCAATTATAGAATTATCTCGCAAGGGGGAAAATGATATTTGGGCTTCAAACTGTAAAGAACTACTTACGTCCTATAAGTATTGCCATGTTTGTGCAGTCTAGCTATAGGGAAATGGGAATTTGTGGTGGGCTTATTACGTTATAAGGTTGGCGGATCTCAACCTGCTAAATGGTGGGATGAGATAGGTGCAGAAGGAGATTATTACCTCTAAGAAGGTGCCTTGCTGATTTAAGTGAGCCTGGTAACGATTATGAACAAGGCATTTTGCTATCAGGAACTATGCAGTCTCACGTGAATGTAGCCATAAGTAGTCCATTATGACCACATCAATTAAAATAAACGCCAAAATCTGGAAAAGCTAATATTTTAGTGAGGTAAATGATATCAGAATGAATAACCATAGTGTTAATGGTTCAAGCTGTGACGAAAATAACTTTTTTTTTTTTTAATGTATTGTGTTGTAATGTGTTTGGTCTCGATTGCCAAACCTCAATTATAAATCATTGTACTCCCAACCTAGGTGCGTTGTCAGCCTGGTTCCGTCTGAAATATCCTTACCTTGCTGACGCCGCCGTAGCTACTAGTGCTCCGGTTCTTGCACAGGTGGACTTCAAGGGTAAGATGTTCAATAGTTATGTCAATTACCCAATAGATAAAATGAATAATGTTGTATGGAAATTTTATAACCTAACGAAATATAAAAAGAACTTGACAATTTTTTTCACGGTGCTGCATTGTCTACGAGGCTTGGACAGGTCTTTTTTTTCACTACCCAGCTCAACGGGCCGCAGCTACGCTTGTTCGATCAACCTCCAACAACCAATGTCAAATCGCCTGTGAGCGATTGTACACTATAAACGTATTCCATGTGAAAGGTTTTGTTTTATCTCTAAATACTGCTCATTGTATGAGGTGTGTTTCTCATTTAAGTGAACGTAATAAGAAATTCTAGCTTGTAGTGAGTAATTTTCTCTTTTGGTATTCTTTATTAACTAACTTTGTATAGGCTATATTGGACATGATTAAGCCAAGCCCATGCAATATCTTGGATAATCCTTGCTAGAAGTGAGAAGGTTTCAACTATTCTTGAGGTTCTTGTCCACTCGATTATTAACTAAAAACAGCTTTAGCAGTAAAACCTCGATGAAAGTTTACCTTTTATACAACAGCAAACACCTACCCCAGAACTAATTGAAACGCACGGCTACAATTATCTTTTTCAGTCTCAAAGCTTAATTGATTTCTTTCAAATCCCATTAGAGCACGGAAAATATACAGTATGGAATTGTCAAGATTCGCTGTCTTATGATGCAGATGAAAGACGGATTTCATAATAATTTTGATTGTAGACAGCTAAAGTTATATATATATATATATATGAGTTTAATGTAGGTTACTACTATTTATTATCTTATACTATTATAGCATTACAGGAGGGAAAGGTGTTTTCTTTCCTCTACCTTGTTAATAATACAAGAGATATCTTCAAGAGATATCTGTCACTCTTCAGACACAGATCCGAAGAGCTGTTGATTTCCAAAATCAGTGGAGTGACAGGAGGTCAAAAGACACATCTCAGATCCGGTGTTCTTCGGCATGGAGGAAAAAAACAGAAGAAGGGGCAAAATAAGCCCACTAAAATGGTGCGAGAGTTACAGAAATAAAGGCATTTTATTAATGCATTAAAATCTTTAATGCCATATTTAGGCAAAAAATAATTGTTTCATACCTTCTATTCAGATTCTGTTTCGTATGCCCACCTATAATGCCCCACGTGACTATCCTTGCAGGGTATCTGGAAGTAGTTAGCCAATCGTTGAACACCTTCAAGCCAGTCAACGCTTGCGATAACGCCATCTCAGCCGCCACGGTCGCCATGAAACAAAAACTGAATACGCCACTGGGGAGAAGCCAATTGAAGAAGATGTTCAAGTAAGCTATGCCGAAAATTGCTACAAAAATTTTTTCGTTGATATAACTCATCTACTACATGTTAATTTGGAGTTTTGGTCTTCAAAACATCATACGAGCCCTTGCCATGCATGGCAAAGTTGTAAAATAATTCAGAAAAATTCAGTGACAACCTTGAACTTAAAGTCGTTATAAATTATACGGTAAGCTCTTTTATACAAGCACAGGATACCTTCAAATGGAGCCTTCATCAATCACTGGCTTTTGCTGCAAACCAAAATGCAATATCACGCGATGAAGGAGAAGGTTGACACTTAATTTTTTTAGAACGATGGAAGCTAAGCATTTTGTTTTTTTAATGCTTTTTCATTGTTTCTTAATCGCTTTGTAATTCCTGAGTTCAGGTTGAATCTCTCACAGTGCGTTGCTTCTGTAAGGTCCGAAAGTGCTCTCGCAAAGACCACAAGAGTTGTGGCCAGGAGAAGCAACCAGCAAATGGGGCGCCGATTTGTCGCAACCTCAAATAGCGGTAGCTTCGGCTTTATAGTCATTAACTTAGTTCACTGCCACAGCCGAATTTTGATAGATCTATTACTGCTGTTATTCCCAGAGAAGAAATTGTTAAAACGACAACAAAATATAAAACAAAACTTCACAAAATCATTGTAAGTAAAGAAAGAAGAGTTCATAGATCTACCACATTAGCACAGGTTTCTGAACATGTTAATCACTCAAAGGTATATAGATAACATGGCTTAGTTCAGAATAACAGAAAGCAAAAAAGGTGAGACCAGAATAGGTTGGGGTTTTTTTTTGGAATAAAATGAGCATGGTTTGAGCTAAGTGATGAGACTTCCGGCAATGGATTCTCTGAAGACCCCAGTATTCCCCTGTTTGGTGACAGGGTAGTTGTCGACAATACACTATCAGATCAAAGAATCCGAGGATAGAGACCTGGCTGGATCATGTGTTCTGTAATTTTTATTGAAAAATTCTTTGCTAAAACATTCTGCCTATTTCAGATGTAGAATAAGTTGACAAATACATAGTGTTAGCTGTGGCACGTCGATAAATCTTTATGAAGAGTCTCAAGCAGTTTGTGAATTTCACATTATTTGATCTTAATGGTATCGATCAGGCCCTTGTTTCTTACTCTTGTCAAATCGAGAAATACTCTATGATGTATGCGGGCTGCCTGTTGGAATATCTAAACCAAATGTAAAAACCCTAAATCTTTTTTTTTTTACTTTTGATGTGAGACACAGAGTCAAAACTTAATTTGTCAGCAGAAAACATTGTAGAATTAAATCAAGAAATAAAGAAGCGATTTCGTGGTCGGCCCTGAGTAGTTCTATTTCTGTGGAATCTATTAAGAGAGAAAATAAAGAAATGAGACAAAACTGGCTTTAGTAACTGTCACAAAATGGACTGATTCGCCATCCTCTCACCACTTAGTCTCACCTCACTCTGTCAAATTAGGCGAATAAAATAAGATAACTAATTTAGAAGTCATCAGAGGGATAGAAAAAGGCATAGAAAAGAACGAAAGAGAGAGAGAGAGAGAGAGAGAGAGAGAGAGAGAGAGAGAGAGAGAGAGAGAGAGAGAGAGAGGGAGGGAGAGAGAGAGAGAGAGGGAGAGAGGGAGGGAGGGAGAGAGGGAGGGAGGGAGAGAGGGAGGGAGAGAGGGAGGGAGGGAGGGAGAGAGGGAGAGAGAGAGGGAGGGAGGGAGGGAGAGAGGGAGGGAGGGATAGGGAGAGAGAGGGAGGGAGAGGGAGAGAGAGAGGGAGAGAGAGAGGGAGAGAGGGAGAGAGAGAGAGGGAGGGAGAGAGAGAGGGAGGGAGAGAGGGAGGGAGAGAGGGAGAGAGAGAGGGAGAGAGAGAGAGAGGGAGGGAGGGAGGGAGAGAGGGAGGGAGAGAGAGAGAGAGAGAGAGAGAGAGAGAGAGAGAGAGAGAGTGGGAGAGGCTCGAAAATGGCGAGTTTTATTATGAACTCAAAATTTTTTAGGCTACCTTCATTCTAATCCTTTTTGGTTAGAATGATGGTGAAGAGCATGAATAAGTTTATTCTAAATTAGCTACAAAAAATTTCTTCTCCTAAACTGTAATTCCTTCCTCATTTCAAAATTATTTCTCTTAGATTAGTGGAAACTTAACATTTAATCAATTTGTAACATGGTTCATAAATTGTCTACATACATCATGTCTTTTTTCTAGAATTTTTCAAATAATACGAGTGAACAGAACAAAATTGATACTGGTCCTTCAATTTTCTTATGATTTAGTATTTTAGTACCCTTCGAGTAGGGTTTGGGACAGCTATTCGTTGAGAACTGTTGGCAGTGTTGTTACTTGCCCTCCTATGTATTCGTTTTTACTTTAAATTCCTGGAATTTATTTTCATGCCTATGTAAGCATATTCATATTTTGCTTTTGATTGGACCTTAACTTTTAACCTCTCAGTGCTGTAATATTTTCATAAATTCTTCCTGTCTATCCAGCCTATGCAAAAAGATTGACATCAGTGCAAAGAACGACATAGCCAACCTGTTCGCCATTTTGGCTGGAAATATTATGGGAGTTGTGCAGTACAATAAAATAGTAAGTAATATCCTTCAGCTCTTCATACGGGTGTAATACCTACCATACGAGGAGAAAAGAGGGACCTTAATCTTGTGCTATCGCTGTTGGAGGTGTTAGAAAAAGCTTAATTATAGCTTCCAGGAGTTTGCATTTGGTCTCCGTGTTTGTAAAGTTAAACAAATTGTAAACACTTTGATCTTGAAGGGTACTTGAATCTGGATCAAAGAAACGGATAAAAGTCTCAAATCAAGAGACCACGATGCGTTTTGTTCACAGTATGATATCTCTTTAAGCTTTGAAATAATTTAAACACTATGTGTTTACCTAAAGGCCCAAGACAGTAGTAAGTGAAAGCCACACGTATAAAATACTAGTTATTCTGCAACATAGTGAAATCAACAATAACAATAATTATACAGTCTAAAAAAAATGTTATGCACGTACAGACAGGACGCTAGACAGCTCAGTTTGTTTAGTGAGAGGTTCTGGTGCGATTGTTGGGTCAGAAATTTGGTGGTGGGTCGGGTTGGGTCCCACGCTCAGTTTGTATAGCAAGAGGTTCTGGTGCGATTGCTGGGTGAGACATTTGGTGGTGGGTCGGGTTGGGTCCCACGCTTAGTTTGTATAGCAAGAGGTTCTGGTGCGATATCTGGATGAGACATTTGGTGGTGGGTCGGGTTGGGTCCCACGCTCAGTTTGTATAGCAAGAGGTTCTGGTGCGAAATCTGG
The DNA here is from genome assembly GCA_033675545.1 of Elysia crispata. Classification (NCBI taxonomy): domain Eukaryota; kingdom Metazoa; phylum Mollusca; class Gastropoda; family Plakobranchidae; genus Elysia; species Elysia crispata. Next base: position 999,105 of record JAWDGP010002623.1, on the reverse strand, counting down.
ATGAGACATTTGGTGGTGGGTCGGGTTGGGTCCCACGCTCAGTTTGTATAGCAAGAAGTTCTAGTGCGATTGTTGGGTGAGACATTTGGTGGTGGGTCGGGTTGGGTCCCACGCTTAGTTTGTATAGCAGGAGGTTCTGGTGCGTTTGCAGGGTGAGACATTTGGTGGGTCGGGTTAGGTCCCACGCTCAGTTTGTATAGCAAGAGGTTCTGGTGCGATTGCTGGGTGAGACATTTGGTGGTGGGTCGGGTGGACATACGTTCAAAACGCGGACTTTTTCAGCCCATTGTTCTCATTACAATAGAGGTTCGTATGGTCAAAACGCGCACATCATGACATGCCAAAACGCGCACTTTTAGGTCGATTTTGCATTCGAACTCTTGTGAGCAATGTCGATATTGTTAGCTACCGAAACATTTCCTCTCTGCATTATTACGGGCTTGAGACCGTCTCACCGAAGTGGGCTGCATTAAAAATGTTTCGAGTTTTAATCTTTTTTGCTTGTACAGTAAAAATCATAGTCCATAAAAGCTGCAGATAAAAATTTACAGCATTAAAAATGTTTCGAGTTTTAATCTTTTTTGCTTGTACAGTAAAAATCATAGTCCATAAAAGCTGCAGATAAAAATTTACAGCATTAAAAATGTTTCGAGTTTTAATCTTTTTTGCTTGTACAGTAAAAATCATAGTCCATAAAAGCTGCAGATAAAAATTTACAGCATTAAAAATGTTTCGAGTTTTAATCTTTTTTTGCTTGTACAGTAAAAATCATAGTCCATAAAAGCTGCAGATAAAAATTTACAGCATTAAAAATGTTTCGAGTTTTAATCTTTTTGCTTGTACAGTAAAAATCATAGTCCATAAAAGCTGCAGATAAAAATTTACAGCATTAAAAATGTTTCGAGTTTTAATCTTTTGTTTGTACAGTAAAAATCATAGTCCATAAAAGCTGCAGATAAAAATTTACAGCATTAAAAATGTTTCGAGTTTTAATCTTTTTTGTTTGTACAGTAAAAATCATAGTCCATAAAAGCTGCAGATAAAAATTTACAGCATTAAAAATGTTTCGAGTTTTAATCTTTTTTGTTTGTACAGTAAAAATCATAGTCCATAAAAGCTGCAGATAAAAATTTACAGCACAGTGGGAAGCATCTTTTTTCCAATAACATGAATAAATTGTTCCTTTGTTATTGTTCCCATCTTGAAGTCTCTCACACACGCTTCCTTCTGCTTGATGGCTTCAACCCCTTTGGTCTTTCGATAGTCCGCGCTTTGGCATGCCTTGTATGTGCGCGTTTTGGCAGACAGAAAAGTCCGCGTTTTGGAGGTTCATTAGAGCACACTCCGCGTTTTGGAGGTACGCCCGGTCGGGTTGGGTCCCACGCTCAGTTTGTATAGCAAGAGGTTCTGGTGCGATATCTGGATGAGACATTTGGTGGTGGGTCGGGTTGGGTCCCACGCTCAGTTTGTATAGCAAGAGGTTCTGGTGCGATTGCTGGGTGAGACATTTGGTGGTGGGTCGGTTGGGTCCCACGCTGAGTTTTTACAGCAAGAGGTTCTGGTGCGATTGCTGGATGAAACATTTGGTGGTGGTCGGAACCCATCCATTGAGGCCTACCGCTGACTAGGCAGAAAGCCACCGTGTCCGTAAAAGAATCTTCAGGAAACTCGGCGGACTTAAAACTAACTCAACATCGACATGTTTACAGAAACACCATTTTTTGAGTCTGCTAGAGAGGACATTGCAAATGCAAGAGTTATCTATGTCGGTTAAATACGTTATAAACAATGAGTTCCTTACTTAACGTACCCGCGCTGATCAACCAGCAGTATGACTACCTGATGCAAGCCGTGAACCACTAGGATTCCAACTATGGCTGCTCGTCGACGTTTACATTATATAGACATTCAAAAAAATGACTGCTTACCTGGATGTACAGTTTCGTTTGAAAATAAGGACAAATAAAATTAATGAGCATTTAAAAGGAATAAAGAGATCAATTTTAAAAGATTCGATTCGATAAGTTCCACTCTCTCTCTCTCTCTCTCTCTCTCTCTCTCTCTCTCTCTCTCTCTCTCTCTCTCTCTCTCTCTCTCTCTCTCTCTCTCTCTCTCTCTCTCTCTCTCCCCCCTCAAAGACCCTCAGACCGCCCAAAATCAATTAGAGAATGTTATATATATGTATGAAAACCTTAGTATTCCATCTCAATTGAGCATTGTTTCACCTTCCAGATACCAGGAACTACCACTATTCATGATGTCTGTACAATAATGACTGACCAGAGTGTGGGCGGAGAACTCGAGCGGTATGCTAAGGTTTGTAACGTGAAGTTACAACAGTATTTGTAGCAATTGTTATCGGCAATTATGTTATACTGCTTTATAGTTTAATTATAATTTTAATTTATCATTGCGTTAACATTATTAACTCTAATATGTTTGCAATTTAAAAGTATGGTGGTAGTAGTAGTAGTAGTAGTAGTAGTAGTAGTAGTAGTAGTAGTAGTAGTAGTAGTAGTAGTAGTAGTAGTAGTAGTAGTAGTAGTAGTAGTAGTAGTATGAGTGATGATGATGGTGATGGTGGCGGTACTGGTGGTAGTAGTGAAACTGTTTATGTGCCTGCTGTTAGGTGTCTGAGGCTCATGTGAACTGATAATGTTAAAATATTTGAAGATGAATTGAAGAATTCGCCTTTCAACTTTCCTGCCTATAGAAATCTTTTTGTAGTTGAAAAAAGTCCCGTGACCTACAGTACTTCTGCAATCTGTTAATATGGCATATTTACTAATTATTCACTTTATTAGTTATTTCAAGATGTCTTAAAAGCTTACTAAAAGAATATGAATTCCTTCCAAAATGTGTTTAAAGGTGCCATGCCTTGTAGGAGTTCAAAGGTGGCATAAAAAATTATTTTAACCTACAGAATAATCAATGTTTTAAAGGATCTATAAATATGTCTATTTTTATGAATAAGCTAGTACAATTATACAATACATAGGATATAGAAGTTATAGAAAAAAAATAAGTTTTCTATGAAAAGAAACGACATTAACTGAATAAACTGTATTTTATAATGGTGAGAAACAAGAAGACTTTTAATGATCTAGGATTAACACACTCTCTCTCTCTCTCTCTCTCTCTCTCTCTCTCTCTCTCTCTCTCTCTCTCTCTCTCTCTCTCTCTCTCTCTCTCTCTCTCTCTCTCTCAGTATGTAAATAACGCTACCAATTTTTTTGGTCCTAGGTAAACAGCAATCCAAGTGGATCATGCTTGGACTACAGTTATAAGGAAATGATAGAGGAGATCAAGAATATAAACTGGACAACTGCTGCTTTTGGATGTATTGTGCTTTTTTTCTTCTGTTTAAGTATTAAAAGAATGTTAAACATTGCATAAGTTTTTCCGGCCATTCGGTTTTTCAGACGATTTTGAATTTCAACTATTTAAGTCCCAAATAGACTATGGCAGAGGGGCGCCAAAAAGGTCAGTCGGTGGACGGTTTGATTGACAAGCAGGAGGTTTTAGATTCGATTCCTGTCCTCATCTTCTGACAGTGAAGTTGCATCCCATCAAACCCGGGCAGGATTGAACAACCCAAAAATTAGTTTAGGAGGCAAAAATTGAAGTCAAGAATAAGCCATTCCTATTTCCCATGTTAAATGATTTTTTTTAATGATTTGGGTAGTTCATCGTAGAGAGCGCGCGAGGTGTAGGATTTTTAATTTGCGTGTATGAGGGTGATAGAAGGAGACATGAAGGGAAGGAGAGAGGAGAATAGGATAAATGTATTGACAGAGACAGATTGTAAGATAAACTTGAAGAATATCGCTATTGTTTTGGCCACTATTATAGGTCAATTAAAAAAAAAGCCCACACCGTTCTTTTGTTCCATCCAGACCGACAATGGGTTTACCAGACCTGTACAGAGTTCGGCTACTATCAATCGTCAGACTCGGAGTCCCAGCCCTTCGGCCACGAGTTTCCTATACAGTGAGTTAATCTGTAGAATTCAGATTTTTTTTTTTGACTACTTTACAGTAAGACTAGACTTACTGGGTTATTTACCTTGCTCATCCATGTAAACAGAGTGTGACGTCTCGGCAATATTCGTAGTTTGGTGGGTGAAAGCCACCATTGTCACCCATACTCATCTTAACTGGTTTAATTCTTTTGGTGCTTTTAGTGTCAGCATAAGGTAGGATTTAAATTATTTCTTTGTTGAAAAAATTGGCGGTTATGCTATTGGCCTCTCTTCAAATCTTTAACCGAAATTGATGTTTGGTATCTTTCTTTGATGTTTTTTATGTGTCCAAAATGCCTGCAACGATATTCTTACTTGTGTAGACTGAAGTCTTTGCATTTAGAGTATACTGAATTTTTTTATATGTTGCTCATATGTGGTAAAGAAAATTTCATAGTTAATTCAGATAGAAAGCATTCTTTTTTGCTCAGTTCGGATTGCGCAAATGCTAATATCTGTAACAGTTATTTTGAGAACAAAGTTTACGTGACAGTTCTTAATAAGGTTTAATTTTCATAATGTTTTGTTATTTTTTTTTTTTTTTTGTATCGAAGGTGATCCTATCCGGATATTCTTCAGTTTATAAAGGGCAATATTGAACGCTATTTTCTCTGTTCGTTTCACCAATCAAGGACTTTTTTAGTTACTTTCTATATTGCCTCGTTTCCGATAAATCTTTTTACTCTGTTTTGTCAACGTTGACTTCCAGAGGGATTTTTAATTTGTACTTTTTCCATGAATGTGCAGTCTAGTCTCATCAAGTCGACTTCGTCAGTGTTTGCACTTTGCTTTACAATTTTTTTTCCATTCAAGATTTAGCATGCTATAATATGCCTGTTTATTCAGCGTCATATTAATTATATTATAGTGTCACAAATCTGAGCGCACTCCTGAATGTTCATAACCATGCAATTTTTATTTTGAAAAAAAGATCAACTTTTTAAAGGCATGATTGAGAAAAATCCAACTTTAACAAACAAAATAGAGTATTTATTTCATCCTCTTACCCTCCCTCTTCTTTCTTTCCTCCCTCTCTCCCTCTCTCTCTCTCTCTCTCTCTCTCTCTCTCTCTCTCTCTCTCTTATTATCGCCTACTATGTTTCTCTCTTGTTTTTACTTCCCCTTTCTACCATCTCTTGTTTCACCTTTTTCTCCATTTCTCTCTCTGGCTCAATCTCTGTCTCGATATAACCAAAGTTCCCTGAATCCCACTTTAGTCTTGAATACAGATTGTGATCAAAGGTCTACCAGCAGTTGTCAGTCCTGACTGTTATCCTTTCTTGCCACCAGCCAGCTTAGTAACGTTGTAAAACCACACAGTTCTTGAAAGACACTGTTACCAAAGCTAAAACAAACAAACAAGCAAACGAGAACAGATTGAAATATTATATTGTAAGAAACAATCTGGCTTCAGTGGAATTTTATTCTCAATACCTTAAAAAATATTGTTAATTACTTTTGTATTTTAGCCCAGAGTTCCATGGGTTTTTTTTTCCTCATTTTCGATGAAAGTGTTAAGATTTGTGATTTGCTTTATTTTGTCTTCGGGATAAGCACTCAGATTCAAGTAACTCCGTTTTCCCGTCTTATTGACCTCACAACAATGAAACTAAAGTTTGTAGAACGTTATATCCTTGTTGTCCGAATGATTTTGGAATATCATATTTTAAAATATGTTTGATGTCATTTCATCCAATTTTCAATTATATCAATATTATTTCAGTTAGAATGCATTGTTGGATGAATCTTAGGCGTTTCAAGAATGTTGGCTCGCAAAAAAATGTCTAGTTTGGGGGTGTTTTTTTTTTTATTGTTTTGTTGTATTTTTATTTATTTATTTTTTTAGAAAATGAAAGAATCTATAAAAAAAAAAACATTGAACTTCATGCTCATGTCAAGATTTATGTTTAGAAAGATCTGTTTGTACCGGCTTTATGAAAGTTTGATTTCGGAAATACCGGTCATTGGTTGATTTTCTCCCAAACTTCTGAAAAGTGATAATGAGGCCATGTTAATTAAGGAATGTGAGGCTTCATTCACGCTTTTCTTTCTGATCTTAAATGAGAAATAGTTTTATGTTTTCCAAGAGTTTCCAATTTACTTTAACAGCACTTTGATAACAAACTTCCAGGGCTCAGCTGTTCAGATAGTATTTTCATCCACGCAGGTTCTCCACCCAGCAATGCGCGGACATCTTTGGGTCACAGTTCACCTCACAGTTCATTTCCGGTGCTATCGATGCGTCCAATGTCAACTACGGAGCTCGGCATTACACGGAGAATCGGGTTGTGTTCGTTAATGGTAACATAGACCCTTGGCACTATCTGGGCATCATACACAAACTGCCCCAAGCGCCAGTTATTTATATCAACGGTGAGCTGTGGCTTTAATATCTCGCTAAAAGTCAAATGTAACATTCCAGCTTAAATGTATACCCAGCGTTTGAATAGTTTTGACTGGTAGCATGATTTTTTTACCTTTTAATAGATGCTTTATTCAGAACTTCGATTGCGTTTGATTAATTTTCATTTTATGAAGGATTGCCAATAAAAAAAAAAAGAAAAAGAAAAAAGAAAACAGGAACTGCATTGACTTACTCAAATGAGCAGCAATATTTTGCAGAGTGCCATAGGCAGAAGAAGAAAAGACATTTAATCTTGTGCAAATCTGAGATTAGGACCAGATTTTTTGTAAACTGTAAACGAGAATTAAGATTAGTAATAAGTTAAAATAGTTGGACTATTGCATATATGTTCTTATGTAAATAGTTTTTTTTATGGTATATAGCAGGTTTACTATACTAAAAACAAATGAATTCGGAACTCATCCTATTTCTGAAAGCTTGAAAAACTCTATGATAATAGAACTCAAGTTTCAAGCCTAAGGGTTAACATCTCAATAGTCTACCAAGGCAAGCACTCTTCGCTCTATATCGTCATCAGCAGATCATGTGCCAACCATTATTCCGGGTTGGGATCCTCTGTCATATCTGCATGCTCTCCATATACTAGATACATCATGTTGATGAATTTTCAACTGAAATTAATGATCAATTTTTCTGTTGCGCCATTTTTTTTTTTTACTTCTCTTGACATTTGTATTATGCATTTTATTTTTTGCTGGCAAAAGATAGAGTCTTTTCTTGTCGACCACAAAGTATGTTCACTTGTACATTCCTTTCTCAAAACAATCGCCAGATAGTAATAATATTGTAATTAATGTCCAAACGTGTCGTCCATCTCCAGGCACTGCCCACTGTGCTAACATGTACTCCGAGCGACCTGATGACCCTCCTGGCTTGATCCAGGCTAGGAAAGATATCGCCAAACTGATTACACAGTGGCTGCAGTGAGCTTGCACATCGGAAAACTGTTTGGTTATTATTTTAATATTTTTAGGCTTTCTTTTTAGGATAGACTGGATTTGAATATTATGAGAATGAAGATGCGTTGATGAGACTTTCATGTATTGTTGAAGTTCCCACTTTTTAAAAGTTGTTCTGTGAAAAAAAAAAGGAATATATTAGGGTAAAATCAATAAAAAATTGTACTTAATTTGAGCTTTGTGTAAAGACTTATTTACATTGGGTTTTTTTTTGTGTGTTAATCTCTGAGTTGTCCTCGTGAGAAAGTTCACAGGTTGGTAACATCCTTTGAATGAAAACATTTACGCAAGATTAAAATTTTCGTTCTCTCACAGATGAAAATCGAGATTGTTTAAAAAAAATGTTTTTCCAATATCGGCATGGCCTTGTCAGCAGGAAAATTCTACTTTCGTGACCTTTTCCTTGCCTCAAACCTGGTGAACTGACGTGCAATTCTAACTCTTTACTCTTTCTTCTTTCCTCAATCTGGATCAGTAATTAGTATTCTGATTTTCAAACTATTCAATGAGTGATCTATATTGATGACTCATTTTTTTTCCTCTTACAAACACAAGCCTCTATCGGCTACATCATCGAATAATATGAAGACTTCGGTAAGCAAAAATAGGCTAAAGAATATCGGCGACATCAAAGTTAAAACGGGGATTTTCATCAATAAAATAGTGATATATTCAAATAAAAAGATGGCGTTCACTTCAGGTTCACATTTATATTCCTCCACGTGCATGTTTTGTAGTGATTTAGAGACTTAACGATGGGATCTCTAGAAGGCCATGCTGTTGTCTATTTTAGAGATGCATGACTCTCTTTTAGCTCTGAACTAGTAACGGACACACCCGCGTTAAAACCTAGAGGTAACCTTCTATCTTCATCTCCACCTACCAGAAAGATCAGAAGATTCATTCATACTCGGCCATTGTATAGTATTTGTCTGTTTACATTAGTTCCGTAATCATACCTGAAGAAAAGAAGTAAAATAAATGAATACTGTATTTCTAACGTTACTGACTGGGTACGGTACAGATATTGTAACAGCGCTGCAGCAGAGTTAGCGACAGGCAGAGCTACACATAAGCACCGAACGATAAAATTGGAGATGTGGAAGGCTGTGGCCAAAATCAATGAAAGCTTGATGGGTTCTAGAGGAAAAGATAACAGAAACCTTGACAAATGTCCTCTTGCCACGCGTTGGCAGGATTTTAGTTTTGTTTCGTGTCAAGCTGCGAAGGAGTTGTTTTTTTGCTTTTACAAAAGAAAAATTTATGTTCAACACAAGCTTTTGGTTCATGCTTAGAAACCTCTATTAATTTCTAGAGTTGCAAGGGAACTTTGTTCCGCTTTTGTTTTATTTTATGTATTTACATATTGCTATGAAGGGGATAACCGCCAGAACTTACACTAAAGAAATAAATAAGGTTCATCAAGGACGTCTATATTTAAACACTATTTGTTGAAAAATCTCACATGAATATACCCCAAGTAAAACGGAAAATTTGAGTTTTTTGCACTGTGTTGTTAAGCTTAAAAGATAAACCAATTGCCAAATAGCAATTTTTGCAATAATAGAAAAAAAAAGAAAAAAAAAACAATTGTCAAAGGGAATAGTTATCGGGTAAAACATGTTCGCCTTTATATTGACCTGCTGACCTCCTCCATAAATAAGCTAATCATACATAAAGGAAAGCAAAGGAAGTGGGAGTTTTATTGTTATATCAGACACAGTAAAAACGTGAAAGTATATAAAGGGACATGGCCAGGATTGTCAAACTCTTAAAAAAAATGAAAATTAAAAACAAGATGGTCCACAAGATTTCCAGTAATTGGTTCGATCTCTTTCTTCTCACGTTGCAAACCAAGAATAACTTTGTTTGGGCTGAATCGTAAACTAGTGGCAAGACTAAGCATATTTTGGACTATTGCAGAGAGTGCCTTAATCTTAGTGATCATTGCTTATCACGACAGTTGTGAACGGTCGATATACACTTGAGATGGGTAAAGTAAGGAGGAAAGCTCTTTATTAGAAATCTTAAAGAAGCTTAGGTGACAGAAACCTTTGAGGAGAAACAAAAGAAGTATCCTAGCAACTGTGGGGCACTAATCGATTTTAAGTGTGAGAGGAAAAGAAAAACGCTGCCTAATTATATGTTTCTGAAGTTGCGTGATGTGATTGAGGTCTTGCATACAAATTTCCTTGGTGATACACTTTAGAATTTGAAAAGTGCTTTGGCAAAATCAGAATTTCAAAGAGGTCGACTAAAACTTCAATCTGTGAGCATGCAGCGCTTTTAATAAGTAGTAGGTAGTATATCTGGTCGATGAAATCACTCTTTTTTCTTATTTTTTTTAATGGCAACTGCTTGAAAACCTTTGTTGGGTCTATGGATATTATGTGATTAACTCTACTAACGAAGTTTCTATATAGCTCAACTCATAAATACCTTTTGGACAGCGGTGATATCTGCGTCACAAGTGAGTGTGTCCTAAAATCAATACCAGAAGCTATCCGGGCTTTGGCTTTATCACGTTCTGTCTAACGATAATTAAGTTACTGAAAAAAAACTATATGGAAAATAGGCTCGAATAGAAGGGAGGCGGAACAAAAGCATCTTGCGCTTTTTTTTTTCCTCTAAAGCAATCGGCATTGAAAGACAGCTAGCAGATCAAATTTTCAGTTTATAAAACGCAACCGAGCTAAAAGGAAACAGCTTATCAAAGTATTTTTAATTTTTTTTTCATTTCCTTTGTTTCATGTTCTCTGTTTTTTTTTTTTGTTTGTTTTTTTCTTAATGATATATAAGGAAGAAGTAATATTAGCAGGCCGTACCCTTTTTCGTTTATGCTGTCAGAGAATAGAGAAGAGCAAAGTAATGTAGTGAGGTGGAGGAATTATTATAATAATCTTAATGCCCTTTAAAATGCTAAAAGCATTAGAAGACACCTAATTTTAATTTCGATAATTTTCTGCTCCTACCTTTGCTCACTTGTCTTCCTTTTTCGTTTCCTTTCCTTCTTGTTCTTGCTTTTATTTTTTATCTTTTCCCCCTTCTATTTCTTCTTGTTCTTCTTGTACATTCTCCTGTTGTTGTTGTTGTTGTTGTTGTTGTTGTTGTTGTTGTTGTTGTTGTTATTGTTGTTGTTCTTGTTGATGTTGTTTTTCTTCTTCTTCTTCTTCTTCTTCTTCTTCTTCTTCTTCTTCTTCTTCTTCTTCTTCTTCTTCTTCTTCTTCTTCTTCTTCTTCTTCTTCTTCTTCTTCTTTTTCTTCTTCTTCTTCTTCTTCTTCTTCTTCTTCTTCTTCTTCTTCTTCTTCTTGTTCTTGTTCTTGTTCTTGTTCTTGTTCTTGTTCTTGTTCTTGTTCTTGTTCTTGTTCTTGTTCTTGTTCTTCTTCTTCTTCTTCTTCTTCTTCTTCTTCTTCTTCTTCTTCTTCTTCTTCTTCTTCTCCTCCTACTCCTCCTCCTCTTTCTTCTCCTCCTCCTTCTTTTCTTGCTCCTCCTTATATCCGTTTTCTTTTCCTTTTTTTTCAGCTTCCTTCAGCTTTAATGTCTTCTTATTTCTCTTCGCAGTCCGTTTCCTTGTCTTGTCGTTTGTTTTCATTCTTTATTCCCGTAATGAGTTGGTTAGTGATTCTTAAAAGTGCAAATAATTTTTTTTCCTATAAGGCACATCAATTTTTTTAACAAAGTACCACCACTCGAGTGTCTTTGTATAAACCATAACAAGACGATCTATTAATGACGCTGGCCTTGGACTGTCTCAGCCCTGAAAAATCCTTAGTGAGCAGCACCGTTCACAAAGTGCCATAGAAAAAGATTGTTTTACAGATCGATTTCAGCTTGGACGTGATGGGACGAGCCGCCCCGTAGCCTCGTGGAGACCAAAATTACAATACCCTGAGGAGAAAGAGGCAAAACAGATTGTAGACTCCGGCGTTTTGGGCACACTGACAGATGGACACAGGCTGAAGGATAGACAGATGAATGAATGGATGGATGTATAGGGGAAACGGAAAGATCGATGATTGACCACAGGCCTGCATAGGCCGATCGATGTCTTAGTTCTGGCGCGTATGGACCGCGGAAGATCAATTACACATACATACGTTTGTGGCAGACCAAGCTCGCGACCAACAGATCCTTTCTCTTGTGTTTGGTTAATGAAATCTGAGAGGTACAACTGCTTTTTTTTTTGTTTTTTTTTTCTTTCTCTTTTTCTATAGATATATTTCCTGTGAAAGCAAGTGGTTTTTGTGAAAGAGTTGTGTGCCGGCACTGATGAGATGGTCTTTTTCGATGTGTTTCAGAAAAAAAAAATAGTAAATGAAAAGCTTTTAAAGAAGAGGAAAAGGTCATAAAGTTGAATAAATGGTAAAATTGATTATGTTACTTAAGAATTTCCAGTTGAGATCCTTAAAGTCTTAGTAGTGGAAAGGTTAGTTGTATTGAGGCTGATGCTACTATCTATAACGATGGCGAATGTTAGATGATGATGATGATGATGATGATGGGAAGCAAAAGGATAAGAAGACTTTGAACGTTAAAAAGAATAATGGTACTAATGATGATGATGATGGTCAGGATGAAGAGTGGGGAAGATGATTACCACGATCAGGTCAATGAAGATGATAAATGAGGAGATGTTAGAAGTGGGAGTTTCGACAGAGAGTGCAGTATTGCTGAAGTTCATACAGCGATAATAAGCACAAGGGATACTTGGATCAAAGACATCAACGATAAATATGATGATGATTGTGATGACGATGATAATGATGATGATGATGATGGTGAGGTTGACGATTTGAAGAAGAAAGATGAGAGATTGAGATAACAATCAATATTTTAGTATTTAAAAGAATTCAATCAATTCATTAATTAAAAAATGGCATGTGAATAAGTTTTATTAGAAAAATGAATGGCCCTCATCGTTCTTAGAAATAAATACGGGCAGGTAGCTTATCTCTATCATTTGAAGCATCATTTCAAAATGCGGATGTTGTCACCAGTTAAGACGTGTTTGTACTCATGACGTATGACTCTACTACAAGCCTCTGTATCACTAAAATGGCACTTAAGCCTTCTTTTCATTTCAATGTGCAGTTTTCTGACTGATATAACCGAAGATTTCGTTGTTTTTACAATTAAAGAATAGACGCCGTATAGCACAAGCTTTCCAGTTGCGTCCCGAGAAAAGAGAACCTGCTCCAGCCTCATCTTTTACATAGTTCCACATATCCTTATTTTTTTAAAGGGATTTACATAATTATAATGTTCGCATAAATTGTAAGCGCTATAAAAAAAAAGATACAACACCATGTGTCATGTACATTAATTGAATTCAAACTGAAGAGAAACCTGATATTATTTTGTGGTGTTTACATTTGTAAGCTTCTGATGACTGTGGGTGACTGTGTAAGCTACGGCGCCGTAATTTCTTCTCTCCATTCAGTCTTCCGTATTTTTAGTGGTCAAAGGGAAGTAAATTGTTGCTCTTCAGAGTGCATAGAAGATAAAACAAGTGTTTTACAACACAAGGGGTACAAGTCTAGAAATTCAAACGTTTAATTTGATTTTTCCCAAGCGCCAAGAGAAGGTTAAAAAGGAAAAAAAGTAGTTGTTAAGATTAAATTAACCCAAAAAGTATTAAGTTTAGATTCTGCTGTTAAGGGGGAACATGATATCCACTTTTTTCAAAAAAAATGAAACAGAACTAGGTGCGTTACAATATCACAAAAGTACAAATACTTAAGAATAATTATATATCACGTGTAACGCAAATAAAACGTAATTGTGACATCTCCATTTCAGAGATTGTCTTAATTGAATTCCAAACAATGATAATAATCTGTTTTATAACATTAATACCACGAAAAGAAAGAAAAAATAAGAATAATAGTAGTAGTGATTATAATAATAATAATAATAATAATAATAATAATAATAATAATAATAATAATAATAATAATAATAATAATAATAATAATAATAATAATAATAATAATAATAATAAAAATAATAATAATAATAATAATAATAATAATAATAATAATAATAATAATAATAATAATAATAATAATAATAATAAGAAGAAGAAGAAGAAGAAGAAGAAGAAGAAGAAGAAGAAGAAGAAGAAGAAGAAGAAGAAGAAGAAGAAGAAGAAGAAGAAGAAGAAGAAGAAGAAGAAGAAGAAGAAGAAGAAGAAAAAGAAGAAGAAGAAGAAGAAGAAGAAGAAGAAGAAGAAGAAGAAGAAGAAGAAGAAGAAGAAGAAGAAGAAGAAGAAAAAAGGAAAAAAGAAGAAGAAGAAGAAGAAGAAGAAGAAGAAGAAGAAGAAGAAGAAGAAGAAGAAGAAGAAGAAGAAGAAGAAGAAGAAGAAGAAGAAGAAGAAGAAGAAGAAGAAGAAGAAGAAGAAGAAGAAGAAGAAGAAGAAGAAGAAGAAGAATAATAATAATAATAATAATAATAATAATAATAATAATAATAATAATAATAATAATAATAATAATAATAATAAGAAGAAGAAGAAGAAGAAGAAGAAGAAGAAGAAGAAGAAGAAGAAGAAGAAGAAGAAGAAGAAGAAGAAGAAGAAGAAGAAGAAGAAGAAGAAGAAGAAGAAGAAGAAGAAGAAGAAGAAGAAGAAGAAGAAGAAGAAAAAGAAGAAGTAGAAAAAAAAAGAAAAGGAAAAAAGAAGAAGAAAAAGAAGAAGAAGAAGAAGAAGAAGAAGAAGAAGAAGAAGAAGAAGAAGAAGAAGAAGAAGAAGAAGAAGAAGAAGAAGAAGAAGAAGAAGAAGAAGAAGAAGAAGAAGGAGGAGGAGGATAATAATAATAATAATAATAATAATAATAATAATAATAATAATAATAATAATAATAATAATAATAATAATAATAATAATAATAATAATAATAATAATAATAATAATAATAATAATAATAATAATAATAATAATAATAATAATAATAATAATAATAATAATAATAGAACCTTCTACCCCTCCTGAATCCTTTTGTAAACTGTATTTGAGGTTGGATCTAATTGATTCTAAATGTTCGAATTAATTGAGATATGAGAGTAGAGAGCGGCAATATATAAAGCAACAGAGATATCATTTTATCCAAAGGCCACTTATACCGTCTGGTCGATAATTATTTTGTTAAATGAGATATAACAGTACGATTTTCTCAACATTCCCTCCCCCCCCCCTCCCCTTTTATTTCTAAATTCCTTGAATTTAATGATTAAATGGCAAATAAATTTTAAAAATTTACTTATAAAAATTCATACACTTAACACTTACCACTGAAAATATAAGTGCTGATGGTTCTAGCGCAGGAAGTTTCATTTCACAATCACATTGTCAAAATAAATAAGCATCTTCATCCTCTCTCTGAATTGTGGAAGGAGAATTGCCTGTATGATTCATATATTATTGTAATTCTACTTTTAAAATATTTTCAGTTTTATTTAAAATATTTGTAACGATTTAGCATGGTATATTTTCTCTATCAATATCAGCTGCTTGAGATATAAATGCTCTGTGACCAAAGGTTATGAGTTTGACACCATCATCTTAGCTAAAGTTTAAAATAATTATGGCATCGCATTTAGTAACTACCGCAGTCCCTGTTTTTGGAGAATAAACTCATCTATGTATTTTTGCTGGCAGCGCCTAATCTTTTACAATTTCTTTTATTGACTTCGAGCAAGATAAGAGCATTAAGATCATTATTTTCATAACTCACATTCATTTTGGAGCAAGATAATCGCATTATATGGCTGCTCTGGTTCGATTTTTCGAGTGTGTCTTGAATAAAGAAAGAGAGTTAGAAGTTGGCCAATATTTATATAAAATGTTGGCTTCAAATCGTCTACATTATTTTTCAATTCAGCTAAATGCATGAAATCACAAATTTATTATTCTACTTTTACCTAATCTAATGCAGTGAAATCCTTCCTAAACCTTGGGGCTAGATCTAAATTTAAATTTATAAAGGATGTCGTTATGTCTTTTTCTTGAAAAAAAAAACAAAAGAAAAACAACATCTAATTTCAAATTAACAATATGAATTAAACCTGCGTTTAAATTCCTACATAACCAACATGCCATATTGGATTATTTTCAAGATAACCGCTGTTTCCATGACAGCTGTGGTATTTTGTGAAAATTTCAAGCTATTTTTTTTCACTGACTATGTCCGCGGTCCGCTTCGTCAGTGGTTTCAAAATATTTGATGGTTTCATAGTTTAGAAAGTCTGCGAAATTTTGTAATAGTTCTACCAAGTGCATTGCAACTTAATCAATTTCAATCCAGTCAAAGTTGTTTTAGTTTTTTCTTCATGTTGAAGCTAACTGGAAGCATGGTTGAAAAGATCCGGTGTCGTGGTTTCCAAGGTTGCCTTACTGAAATGAATTTCATTTTCTGCCGTTAGGGCGACGGATGTGAGAGGGGCTATTTCTATCTTTATCAGGAAGAAAAGAAGAAGAAAAGTAGCAGCAACAACAACAACAACAACAACAACAACAACAACAACAACAACAACAATAACAACAATGATAATAATAATAATAATAATAATAATAATAATAATAATAATAATAATAATAATAATAATAATAATAATAATAATAATAATAATAATAATAATAATAATAATAATAAGTTCGAATCAATGTATAAGAGTACAGAGCAGCTTCATCCAAAGGCCAGTACCACCCTCTACTTGATAATTTGTTATGTCACATACATTATTAAGATTTTCTTTAAAAAAAAAATGTTTCACTGTCCAGAATTTAAAGTCAAGTGATAAAGGAAGCCATCACTCAATCTTTATGGCACGAAAGATAGTTTCTTTGTTGCAACCAATTTTTTTAAGAAAAGGGAAATAACCCTTAATTGATCTTCACACTTTTAAAGTAGTTTCCCTTTGATTGTTTTTTTCCAACTGGGACGGTGATTTTTAATCTTTAACTTCCCTCTTCTGCCCTACTGCTCTTAGAGTGATTTTCTTCGTTTAAAAAAAAATTCAGGCTTAACTACTGGTTAATTCGGAAACCATCCTTCCAGCAGATGGAACAATGTAAAGTTAGACAAATGTTCGTAACAGTCACTTTCAATCAATTTTCATTGAAAGAGTAAGTATATAACCAAAATAAACAAAATAAATATGACGTGATATTGTTTTGTTATCTTTTGTTTCAGTTTTCCTTTTCC
>JAWDGP010002623.1:955000-977500 GCA_033675545.1 Elysia crispata | reverse complement strand
TTGTCGCGGCAGGCCAGTCCCTCAGCAACCGTAATCCAATATGGCGCTCTGGTCTGTCGGCTGGGTTATCCCCCTTCGGCTGTCCGCCTGGTGGCGCTCGCCCGCTGGCGTCACGCGCGGATTAGATTACTGAGCAAGGCGGGGTCCTCCAGGGAGGCGCAGGGGCCGAATGCTAAAGAAGTATTCTCGAATCTTGGTGAGCAATTCCAGGAGTTGGCCACGGGCCGGACACTGGACAAAGTCTGGTTAAGCTTTTTGGGTGCTGACAAAATAGTGGAGGTGAGGGCGGGAGATTTGGGAGGATTCTGGTGGGATAGCAGCGAAAAAGTCGAGAGGGAGGAGGGAGGTAGGGAGTGAAAAGGGGATGGGTATCTGAAAGAATAAGAGCGAGAAAAGGGGAGAGAGAGAGAGAGAGAGAGAGAGAGAGAGAGAGAGAGAGAGAGAGAGAGAGAGACAAGAAGGCAGACAATCAGACAGAGACCGACCAGACAAAAAGACAGAGATTGGTAGGATAAGGGGAGATACAGAAAGGCCAGTAGTACATGTGTAGAAGAAAAAAAATAAAAAGGAAGAGCATGCAAGATACAATATAAAGTAAAAAGATTAATTCGACCACAAGTGGAAATCAGTAGGAGAAAATAGAAAAAATCGAACTGAAAAGATTTTGAACACGAGTGATTATATCAATTAGAAGGAAAATAAGCGAGTTTTAAGGATTAATAATAATGCAAAGTGGAAACGTGTCAGTCACTAGGCTCAAATTGGCATAAAAAACCTAATGTTTTTATTTCGGTAAATCCTCGATAATTTAAAAACACCGTCCTGCAAATAAATAATGCCTATATTTTCTTTGGTAACAGAAATATCCACTTGAGTCGGTACCATCGTCAGTAATGAGGGGCGAAAACAAAGTATTCTCAAGAAATAGTTTGTAATGATATGATGCTGTCCCTATCTGTACTTCACCCGTCACCTAAAGATAACGTTTTGTTTTGTCCATGGTTATAATGGGGCAAAATGTTCGGCTCAGGGCCACCCAGTAGCCAAAGTTTCGCCAAGATTTGAACCATGAACGTTCGCTGCATAGAATAATATACATACGAAGTCTGAATCGTTAATTTGCAGCTTTAAATAGCTTTTGAGAGGGATCCCCTGATATTAACGCGTTACGTACGATGCAAGTGGTGTCTCAACATTATAGTCGATACTGTAACAGAATAACCCAACTAATCTGACAGACTACTAATTCCACTTCAGCTTAACACAGACATGAACCAAAAGTTAAAGTTCTATGAAAGTGATGCCTAAGAACATCTTCCTCAGCCAGGGATAGATTTAGAAAAAGGCAAAAAATGAAAATTGAAGACGAGGTTACTTGACGGAGGTTTATTTGTACAACATAATATATGAGTATGAATACTTTTAGTTCGTGGCGGCAACAATATACAGTGGGACATTGCCCAAACGAAATTTCATGGAATAAATTTAGTTACAATATAATTCATTTTGGTTTATCTACAATAACATTCGATTGTAAAGGAAAACTTAAGTTAAGCGATTTGGGTCAGCCACATATTTGTCGTTGTGCAAAAGTTTTGGTCTAATTATATCACTATCATAATCCTCATAAGGATGGCCAATCAAGTCGTTAATCTCCTCATTTTCCTAGACCACATTTTCTTCTTCTTGGTCTTGCTGCTGTTGTTGCTATTGTTATTGTTGTTGTTGTCGTTGTTGTTGCTGTTGTTGTTGTTGTTGTTGTTGTTGTTGTTGTTGTTGTTGTTGTTGTTCTTCTTCTTCTTCTTCTTCTTCTTCTTCTTCTTCTTCTTCTTCTTCTTCTTCTTCTTCTTCTTCTTCTTCTTCTCTTTTCTCTCAGTCTTTCTCTCTTTTCTTTGGATCTCGTCCGTTTCATTCTTTACTCCCACTAACACTCACACCTAGACC
Source organism: Elysia crispata (assembly GCA_033675545.1). Lineage (NCBI taxonomy): Eukaryota > Metazoa > Mollusca > Gastropoda > Plakobranchidae > Elysia > Elysia crispata. Next base: position 975,556 of record JAWDGP010002623.1, on the reverse strand, counting down.
CATTCTTTCGATTCATACACATGGTAACGATCTCTTTCGCCTCTCTCTCTCTCTCTCTCTCTCTCTCTCTCTCTCTCTCTCTCTCTCTCTCTCTCTCTCTGTCTCTCTCTGTCTCTCTCTGTCTCTCTCTCTCTTTCTCTCTCTCTCTTTGTGCGTTCTGCATTCTCCTCTAGACTCCCCACCCCACCACTTCCACCAGTCTATTTTAACCCCAGGAAACTCTAGAGCAGAAGGTCATTTGATCCCCCTTGTGCTTGCCGTGCCTGGCTCCCAACACTTGATGTCAAAATAACAGGGGGCGTGCCCCGTCGGACAACACTGCCCCCTGCAGGCGGCAATAGCAGAGATAAGGGTCACACCAACAGAGCAGGACTTCCGAGAATTTCAGAGAACCTTTGGAGAGAGACTCTAAATCTTCTTATTGCTTGTGCGCTCTGCCTGTAAATTTTAGGCACTAAGCCCAGGCATGGGTACTGTGCAAACCAGACTTGAAGTTGAACACTATGCAGGCTGCGTTTACTCTCTGTCTGCGTCTTGGTTATTCACAATTGTGTTTGGCGATCTAAGTGCGTTTTCCTTTGATGTTTTGCTTTCATCATAAGCGTATCCCTCCCTATCTCATTATTTATCTTTCACAGCAAATTTAATTTTTCTATATTGTTCTCCTTTAACGGTGCTCGACTTGCGAAACATTCTGAGCTATAAAAAATTTTCCACACGCAAAAGGCGGCATAACTACATGTACCTTTCCGATTCCCGTAAGGCACAAAAACTGATCCCATAATTACACAATTAAAAGGCTTTAAAAAGCAAAAAGCGAGTTTTCCAAAGCTCATTAACATGAGTATGCTGTAATCAGGTAAGTCTAGATTAGATCTATCTCAGACGGGTAAAAGATCGAAACAGACAAATTATAATGCCACACAACGGAGACCTCTTGAAGCTTGTCGAAAGGCCCTGAAGTGCATCGTTCAGCGTAAAATCAATGTCGCATCCTATCTACGTGATCGAGAAATCGCGAGACCGTGCTAACATCACAGGGTTTGTTTCGGGCGATAAGCGAGCTTTGTGCAATAGTTCCACATTGCTGAGAACAGCTAAGTTTTGCAATGTTGGGTTGTGGACCGTAGTAAGATACTTCCTAGACCTGGTTGTTACAATCGAAGTTCTAACTAGGCATTCGTCACTGAACCCAGTACCATGCGGTGTTGAAAGAGGAAAATATGCTTTGATGCTTCAAGGTATTCATTCAGAATACTAGAATTTTGTCATTTATTCCTTTGCATTTAAACAACCGACCCACCCTTAGTTATCTCCATCCAATACGTCCAAAATCGGGACATCATGTACGGATTGATAGGGGAAGATGAAAAGAGTTACGGATACTTATATAGATAGAAATAGATATACAGATAGATACATACATACATTGATATGTAGATAGACTTTTGTAAATGTCACAGTATAATATACTCGATTTTAAGGAATACAAACCATCCACTCCATAACCAATTGAGCTTTTCAGGTAAGCTCTAAACACAAAAGTGTTATAGTCATGAGCGCTATTAAACCACTATCTTGTCTGGTACAATTAGATATTTGTGATGATTTTGTTCTCTAATTTATCCCTAACGAATCAGAGAAAGGCGGAGAGAGAGAGAGAGAGAGAGAGAGAGAGAGAGAGAGAGAGAGAGAGAGAGAGAGAGAGAGGGGGGGGGAGGTGGGGGTGAGAGAACGAAGAATTCGGAAGACAGATAAATAGAAATATCGAAACAGAGAGATAAACACTGCCATGGAGAACAGGAAAGAGTTGGAGAAGGAGGAGAGGGATAAGGAATGACGAACAGAAAAAGAGAGAAAAATGAATTAAAGAGGTAAGTGAAGAGACAATGAAAAAGTGAACAAGGTGATAAAAAAATAGGAAGACTTAGTAGAAAGATATGTGACGCCTGCCTTGAGACTGGTGTAAGGATGGGCCAGGTGACATGATCCGATACAAATCCTGTAATCTGGACGTTTTTTTTTAATTTAATAGAATCACATATATTTTTACAGGTAAGAAAATTGCGACCCACAAGACTGGAGTGAATACGGCGTCTACTAATCAAGATAATGACATGAACAAAGAAATAGCATACTGTTTATATCTAAGCAGCTCAATGTAAGAGGAAATAAGAATAAGTGATGTTGACCCTATTAAAAATAAATCAATAAAAATATGGTGCAAAACAGATTATGAAGCAGGTAAGAAAATTCATGCAAGAATTTTAGAACCCATTCTATAGTATACACTCGGAGAATGTGAGAAAAAAAAATATCGGTACAAATTTGAAAATTGAATGTACAAATTTTGGCTTTCATAACTGTGATGCTTTGATATTTCTCTGGACCGGAAACAATGAACTCGTTTTATGAGACAAAAAAAGAGCGAAAATGTTTTGCGGAAATTAGCGAAATAATAAAGGTCTATGAGAGAGTGCACGGCGCCGCAGAGTAAAAGGAACCATCTAATGTTAGTAATAAGCATAATTATGGTCAATTTTTTAACTGCTATCGGAAGAAAATGTTCGGAAAGGAGACTATGGCAGTAGGGAAGAAAGAGGCTGAGATAAATACAGATTGACAATGAGGGAGAAACATGAGAAAAAGAGTGAAAGGCAACTACAAAACAAAAACGAGAGAGAGGAGGGGTTGAGAGAGAGACGAATATGGATTATAAAGGCTGAGGGAGAAACAAAGACCGAAGAGATTTATATAGGCGGACAGATAGATAAAGAGGAGAAAGAAAAGAGAGAGAGAGAGGGGGGGGGGGTGTTTAGACAGAGAGAAAACGGACGTAGAAAGGCAGCGAGAGAAAGAGAGAGAGAGAGAGAGAGAGAGAGAGAGAGAGAGAGAGAGAGAGAGGGGGGGGGGGGGGGGAAATAATACAGACGCAGAGAGAAAAATGAGACAGGAAGATTTAAAGATTTAGAGAGAAGAGGGTAAAAGGTGGGGTGGGTAGTAGAAATACCTTCAATAACATGAAACCGAGGCTACGTTCAGATTATTTGCTATCTTCGCTCCTCTCTTTCTCCCATCCACACCCCAGCCAACTTGTCAGCTATCAGGGTGAGATGCCAGGGTTGGATAGCCAGATAGAGAGCCGCTGCGGAGATAGAAGCCAACTCCATGGCTTCGCTCCGACTCTGGTTACCTCGGCGTGTGACATGCCCTATAAATTATTGGCATTTTATGGGCCTCACGTCAACCTAACTGGCATGTCTCCCGCGCAGGAACAGAAAAACACATCCGTTCTTCGGAGCTCTGCATCGGTTAGGTTTGCCTCGCTTGTAAACAAGATTCGGTGTCTAGAAATATAGATTTGACTCAAATTTGTGGTACACAAACTCTCAGCAAAAAGTTTGAATAACCCGCGAAAGCTTTTATGGTAAATAAACGACTAAACTTCGTTCATTTATTGCGGTAACTGCTCTTGTTGCATGGCCTCAATTTTTCCCCCTATATCTCTTTACCGTCAGTCGCCTATAAATATCTAACGTTCTGTGCAGTACCTGTGGTTGTGGCTGTGTGACTTGCTCCCTCACTGATGCTTCCTCTCTCTCTATACCACTTAGTTTATTATTACATTTTAGTATGTCCTCATTCTGTGCACAAGTGATAAAGATACTAATCTATTCCTTTTCTCTTTTTTATCCCTTCATAGCACATATATTATTTCAATTCTTCTGTTGTCGTGTGTTTTTTCTCTAACAGGTTCGTGAGATGTGGTATTGTATCTTGTTTCTACATTAATCTTTCTCCTCTCTCCCTCTTTCTCTCTATCTCTCTCTCCTTCTCTCATCTGCCTCTCTTTCACTCATCATCTTCCTCTTAATAGTCTTTTATCAGTTTCGCAATCTTTGCCCTATGCGACTATCATTAGTGCGAGAATACAATGCATTTCACGATATCACTGCTATCTCACTAGATCTTTCCCATTTGCTGTGAGCACAGCTTGAATACCACTCCATCCTCCACCACCATCACACACACCGGCACCGACCATCCCAGGCTACTGCAACATCCTAGCAATTACTTGGCGCTGTCACCCTTCCCCAGGCCTGGCCGCGTCACTATCAGCGCCACCAGCAGTGCCACAGGCCCGGATGTCGCACGTCACCGGAAGGAGGCCTCTCCAGCACGACTCCCTATCACCGGAACCTGACAAAACCGCATCCGCCAGGTCTGCGCATGTGAAAATTATTTGTAGGGGTTCAAGCTCTCAGCTCACTTAGATAGAATCCAATGGCAAAGCTGAGCCATGTAAAATAGACGAATTTTTATTTTTCGTGATTCTTGTTGTGAACGTTTTTGTTTTTAATTAAAAGGGCAAGGCAGAGATATAAAGTATATGTTATGTTTTTATTGTTCGTAAACAAACCATTTGTTTAACTGTACAAAACGTACCTCCTGCTAAGTGCGTACATTCTTTTTTGAAACGAGAAACTCCATTTCTTCGATAAGTTGTAATTTAAAGCACAAGTCAAAATCAAGAGAGATCAGCGAGATAAAGATAATAGATAATGTGATTTGATGACACCAAATCTTTTTAAACAAAATTGAATCATTAACGTTGAATCTTGGAATGAAGGAAAACTTGCGAGATAACACAAAACAATATTTCCTCAAACTAAAACAGCTTCCAACGTTTTCTCGTTGCAGTTAGGTCTAAATAAAGTATAAACTATTCTACACTGTCAATGTTTATAGCTTACGATATGCATCTAGGGTATCAAAACGTTAATATTAACAACATTCTGTTGTCGACACTCACGGTCCTTCTCAGCTTAGCCTTTTGTTTGCTGTCCAGCAGAACGTGGTATCAGGCTTCTGAAACAGGAATCCTCTAATATTTTATCGCCAGTCTTCAACATAATTGTTCTCGTTGGCATCGAAGTCTCACTTACAATTAATATACCATTCTTACTCAGCTTTAGAGAAGGAAGTATTTTAACTGGAAAAGGAATCTTTAGAAAGCATCAACATAACAATTATAACATAAAGTTCCAGTGCACTTTATTTGCTCACTGACGCTAGTACATATCAGAAAATCCTACTCTTTCGAGATATTTTGGCAAAGCTAAGAGCGTCCTTTGATAGGAGCATTTCGGGAACAGTTTCATGAATGAAAATCGGTTTAAATAAAAGAGAAAGCAAATTCATTACGTGTTATCCAAAAATTGATATGATCATTCATAAGAATTCCTGATAATAGTTTACTGCAAAACTAGAAGCGAGAGCATTGGAAAATTAAATAGATCTATTTGTGACTTAAGCACAGAAAACGTCCTTACCGAATCTTATTGCATATAGCTAGAAAATAAATTATACGAAGGCCTTGAGCCTGAGAGATGCTAGGTCACCCAGTGCGCCAAACGTCATGGTTTTCCATAATTCTATGTACCTGATAAGATTGTTAAAGATAGTAGCGTTCAGTTGTTGTTGCTGTTTTGTTTTGTTTTTTCCAAAAATCAACTAATATAATAAAGTGCGTATGTTGACTTGGTTCTTCCAATATTTATGGAAATAAATCTTTAGGGTGCCGGATATGACTGTCCATGAAATCACAGATGTATCATTATAGAATGTTTTCTTCGTCAGGACAATTATAGTGCTATGGATGAAATCGCTATATGAGAGCTGATATCTACTTTTCCTTATATTTGAATAATATGTAAAGCATTGCTTTATTTTTCTTTAACAACATTTTGTATACTATTCTGTTAAATTTAGCTCCATTCTCGTGATCTAAACTTAGAAGAGAAAAGAAGAATTTCATAGAAATAATCATGAACTGGCAATAATTATGTTTTATCATGATAACCGACAACAATAATTCGCAAGTTGTAAAACAAAATCTAGACAATAAGTTTTATTGAATATAGTGCGCAATATTTACTTGACCATAAAAAAAATACGTAGCAACCCTATAGATAACAAATTTCAGTAACATTATTTCTTATAAAGTCCTTTGATCTGTGGTAGATTAAACTGGCTTAAGTATTCTTCTTTTGGAAATTACTGAAAATCATTGCAATGGTTTTGAAGACGAAAAGTTCGAGAAAAAATATGATGACGTTGGTGGAGATGTCAAACAATAATTTTGTTCCAAGGTATAATAGTATTATAGAAATGTCAAAAAGAAAAGTAAAAAGAAAAAAGAGAAAATAAGCATGAAAAATAATCGAAAGTTGAAGACATAATTAATTTATTGGTTTACGATTTGAATTGTGCAACGTTACAATCGATGCTTTTCGCTTTTAACATTTACGATCACGTGTTATTTACTTTTAAAGATTTTCATCAGTCTAAGATATCTAAATTCAGAAACAAAGTCATGCCTTTTGTTTTCTCATTTTGAAACACGAAACTGGCGGATTGTCATCGTTTAGATCCGTATACATGTAATTATGTGTCTCACCTACAGCGTACGCTCAGAAATATCAGAAAAACTGTCAAACACAACCATCTTGGTCAAGGTGGAAACCGGAAGAGCCTTTATTTAATTAAAAAGGCCAGGGACTCGCGAGTTACAATGTGCCAGTATGGCCGGACAAAACAAACACATAACAATAAACATTCAACATGTTTACACAAAATATGTATATTCATTTGTAATAATTATAATTTTTTTAAAAATCGGGAAATTCCTTTTACTTTGTTGGATACCATTGGTCAGACATTTTCAGAGAGAAAAATAATATTTTCCATAAATAGTAAAACTTGATATAAACCTATCATCGAAAGATTTGAAAACTTGTAACCTTTAAAGCCTTTGTCGTAAACAAGAGTGGAAGAATGAAATTTACAGTCATGTTGATTATCAAAACTTTCCTCCGTTTCAGCTTTACAAACGAGCTCAATTGAGTGCCCAAATTGTGTTGAACAAATTAAAAAGACGGTACTGGTAAAACAAATAACATAGATAAGATAAATAATAATAGGACAAATATAAAGCTCTTCAATGGCCATCATATTTAATAATTATTTCATTTACAAAGACAAAAATGCCGCGCTTAAAAGTCTGGGTATTACATATGCCTAAATATAACTATTTGCAAGTAATCAATGTTAAATTCACTGTACAGTAATTTGTAATAAGTACATGTTCGCCGGCTCTCTGTGTTAGAAACTCAGTCTCCTTTGCTATCCCGACCGTTCAGCAGTGGGTTAAATGTCCTCAATAATTCCCACAGAAAAACTTCAAAAAGGCAATACTTCAGTGTCATAACAACTGGGAGAAAGGAAACAATAAAGCAACCGGACAAAATGCTGAAAGCATCCCAGATAAAAACTTGTTGAAAAAAAAATAATAGAAGAAGAAGAAGAAGAAAAAGATGACATGGGGAGAGTGTGCTCAGACCACATCAACTCCAGATGAAGCCATAGATGGAGCGGGGCACTGCGACTAGCCATGGCCGCCAGGGGAAGCTGTCAGGAGTTGGCGGAAGGAGCGTTGCGGAAACCAGGGCCGGAAGCGCAGACTGCGAAACCGGAAGTGAGAAAATGGCCCTGCTAGTGGGTCGGCGTCCAGGTCTTCTTGCTTGTTTGTCCTGTCTGTGGGTTGCCGACAGCTTGCCGTGCTCGGGGTGCAGAGAGAGGAGAACCAGCAAGATAAGGGTCGAGGGTAAGTTAGAGCCGGACAGATAGGTTTACAATCTATACACTTGATAAAACATACAATATAAAATGAAAATAGGCAGAATGAAAAATTGTTAGTGAGATTTTGAGGAGATAGAAAGAAAGAGGGACAAGTATATAGATCGATCGATAGGTAGCAAGATAGGTAGAAAGATAGATAGATAGATAGATAGATAGATAGATAGATAGATAGATAGATAGATAGATAGATAGATAGATAGATAGATAGATAGATAGATAGATAGATAGATAGACAAATAGATGATTAGATAGATACATATTAAGATCAATAAATAAATAAATATTTTATGAATGAAGAGAGAAGAAGGACAACGTACACATTTACTGAGAGACAGGGAGAGATTGAGAGGAATAAACAAACGGACAGATGGACGAAAATCGAAGTTCGAGGAAGAGTGAAAAAGAGGGGTGGAGATAAAACCTCATCTTTTCTCTGAGAGGTTCCATGGACGGGAATTTGTCTTAATGAACTTAAATTGTGTTATTCATAAAGCCTCCTAGTAAATCGTATAGCTCCGACATAGTTACATTCAGCACGTTTTAGGGTTTACATAGTATTCTACACCCAGCAAGTATCATAGTTAAGCTACTCTTGGCAAGTTTCAGATACTTAGTATGAACTGTGGTTGAGATAAATTCATCGAATCTCTTACTTATGACATATTCAGAGAGCATCATAGTTCATTATATCCCAAGGAAGTCTCATGTTTCATAAACATAACATTACCTGTAGTTCATATACAATCAGAAGATATGGTTTTTAAAATACACTCAGCAAGTCTCATGATTTAGATACACTTAATTAACTCATAGTTTAAAATACCTTCCGCCAATCGCACTGTTCAGAATCGATCACGTAATCTTATGGTTCTCATACTAAACTCATACAGTTTGATTTTCTGAATCAGGTTAGATTATATCAAAACTTCAACTGGTGCATCTTAACCTTGTTCCTTACACTAATGACAGCAGTTCATTCAGTGATAGAATAGTGTAGTCGGTTGGCTGCTGCATCTTTTGCTCTTGTTGCGGATGATGAAATCTCGAGCGCCGCAGCCTTTTCCACTCCATTCTACCCTTATTTCTTCTCTCTCTCTCTCTCTCTCTCTCTCTCTCTCTCTCTCTCTCTCTCTCTCTCTCTCTCTCTCTCTCTCTCTCTCTCTCTCTCTCTCTCTCTCTCTCTCTTCCTCTCTATCTATCCATCTATCTATCCATCTATCTATCTATCTATCTATCTATCTATCTATCTATCTATCTATCTATCTATCTATCTGTCTATCTAGCTATCTATCTATCCATCTATCTCAACTACTCCATCTTTCTTCCACTCCCTTTTTCTTTCTATTGCTTCCTTTCCATTATTTCCACATCTGCCTTTGAACTTTTTTTTAGTACGTCATTGTTTGCTTTTGGAGGGGGTGTCTATATTCTTCATACTTTTTTCTCCAATAAATTCATTTTGTCTTTTCCTTTCCAGTGTTTTTTTAAAACACTGTGATAAGTATAAAATTCGCATGTAAATAATGAGCAAGGACAACTTAATTACGAACTTTTTAATACAATTTAAGCCAGAAATTGCCAAGTGACAGACATCCTAATGAAACTGGACGGCTAGAGAGACAGGGCACTGGGTTGAGTTGGATTATCTTGTGGCGAAATATTGAGTTGAAAGGAGAGAATGTAATTACTCATAGCCCGTAGAAATGTTCTATCAAAGGAAAATGTTCAGCTGGTTAAAGGAGAAGACAAAATGATTAAGTGAGAGAGAGGTAAAAGAAATAGCAGGTAGAATAAGTTCGTGAGAGACATTAGGCAGATAGATCTATAGGTACATGAATATATGAACATTTAGGTGTATAGATAAATATTGAGATATTGAACGTGGAAACAGATAAATAATTCTATATAGCGGAAGTTCAAGAAAAAGTAGAAACTATAATTATCGATGGATAGAAGTTTCTGTTCTTGAAGGAAAAAGAGGAGAAAAGGAAGACAAAGAAAGACGGATAATGAGAGAGACACTGACAGACAGACAGAGACAGAGATTTAGAAAGTCAGAGGCGGAGAGAAAGAAAAGAGAGAGAGAGAGGGTGTGTGTGTGTGTGAGAGAGAGGGTGTGTGTGTGTGTGTGTGTGTGAGAGAGAGAGAGAGAGAGAGAGAGAGAGAGAGAGAGAGAGAGAAGCAATCATAGTGATAAGAAGAGCCCAGGGCGAAAAATGTTAGCAGGTTTACAGTAAAAATGACAAAATGTCTGTCCACGAATATCACCGTGATCTACGAAACTAACACTATGCACAGACCACTGTACTAAAAACTGATCAATGCATTGTTAGATAATCGATCTTCACAGTCATAGTACTATCGATTTAAAGCATGCACGTTTTTGTTTTGTTTTGTTTTGATTTGTTTCGTTTTTGTTTTCTTTTATATGTTTAGTTTTTCTGTGTTCTTTTTTTTTTCTTGTTTTTTTTTTTTAATAGTTATGTTTTCCCGTAAAGTTTCCTCGTATCTTTATCAGTATACAAGATCTCTCGACCACAGGTTCTACTATGCGTTTACTCTGATCATCGGTAGGGTGTGTCTGAGTATGTGTGGGTGTGTTTATGTGTGTAGCTCTCTGCGTGCACCGGGTGTCTGTGTTTGTATGACACGTGAGATCCCAGGCGCGTGTGTAGAATCTCCCCAGTGGGCGTCTGGGAGCTCCCCCAGCTGGCGCACGCCTGGATAAACTACCAAGTCTGGCGCTGATGCACGGAGGGATCGGGAGGCTTCATAAATAAAGCAGCAGGCTGCCAGTCCGCTCACTTCGCAGGGAGCAGATAGCTCAGTGGGTAGAGCGTTGGACTCAGAATTGAGAGTATCCAGCCCTATCACCTGGCGATTTCGATGTGGGGTGTTGAAACAAGCACAAAACAGTACACTTCTTAGGAGCTTCAGCTAAATTTATTTAAAGTATTTTATAGCATACAGAAAAGCTTAGACAAAGAACAGAAAGTGAGAGAAAGACAGACGGAGAGAGAGAGATAGAAGGTGGGGGGGGGGTGCGGAAGGAGTTAAATACATATAATGGGAGAGACAGATAGGCAGATTTAAAGATGGAAAATAGAGGTAAAGGAAAAAAAGATAAGCAAAACATTTTGATTTATTGAGAGAGCGATATAATATGAAGTAGCACTGTCGGTGCGTTTAATAAACCCAAAGCTATGTACTTTTTATTGACGCCTACGAACAGTATTGAGCAAAACAGGAGCTCGAAGGTAGTTCCTTGCTGTATACTGTTCTATGACATGATTAGGGCCATCATGCCCACAAACCAATTATGCCTCAAGATGGCGGTCTCGGCCTTGTCAATGACGTCATAATGTGTCACTCAAAAATAATGACTCGCAGATAAACAGAGACTCAGTGAGGCCATGTCTTCCTGGAGCTCCGCGGGTTCCAGTTTCCAGTTCCCTGTAAATCTAGAGCCAGGCGCAGTCTCCGTTATCAGGGACCACGGAAGTTGTCCCGGTGTCGGAGCAGCCCGGATGCGAGCAGGATAAGGCACGCCTGCGCTTCTACAAAGCCTGGACGGGGTGTGCTGCAACCATCAGATAGGACCACACGCCGAACACACAGGGAGCGTGGGCCGGTCGCTAGTGGTCTGGGCCGGTCGCTAGTGGTCAACTATTTTCCCGTAGATCTCCCCGGAAAACTATCAGCTTTCAAATGCAGTTAGGACGAACTTTGATTTCTTTGCACTTTTTCTGACCTTCAGAATAATGCTGCAACCAAGATTTAACGCTTTTAAATAGACGTGATCCGTTTGTCCTCTTAAATGTAGTACAGTTTGCGATTGTCCATAAGGAAGGTTCAATATTGGTTATAAGTTTGTATTTTAAGATTGGAGGAAAAGGAAAGGCCCGCTTTATTTTATTTGGGGTTGAATAGGTAAAAGGCAAGAATGAGAAAATATGTGAATATACATTTATTTTTTCTCACCAAGAGGTAGAAAAACAGACCCAACCAGGTTTCTCGTACATAAAAAAGAAACATGCATTTTAAGTTTTTAATATATGAATCCTAAATTCTTAAATATTTCATAAAGTGGGTTCCTAACCACATAATCAGACTATATATTATCATATATTCCTTTTTTTTAATGAAGTTTAATACCAGGTACTTGTGGAAAACCAAAAGTGCGTTTTTAAACAGAAAGTAAAGCCGATGATCAGAGACCTCAAAAAATTTATCTTTTTCGCCCAGATAGTTCCTGTGGACATCAGGAGCTCAGAAAGAAAACTATCACCAGTATATCGTCGACGATCAGAGAGGGAAATATCATCACATGTGATGAACAATCACCACTATCCATTCATTGCTAGAGAGCGAACTATCACCACTATCCCCTCTTCGACTAGAGAGCGAACTGTCATCATTATCCGTTAATTGTTAAAGAGCGAGCTATCACCACTATCCAGTCAACGGCCAGAGAGCGAACTATTAACACTATCCGTTCATTGCTAGAGAGCGAACCATCACCACTATCCGTTCATTGCTAAAGAGCGAGCTATCACCACTATCCAGTCAACGGCCAGAGAGCGAGCTATCACCACTATCCAGTCAACGGCCAGAGAGCGAGCATTCACCACTATCCAGTCAAAGGCCAAAGAGCGAGCTATCAACACTATTCAGTCAAAGGCCAGAGAGCGAACTATCAACACTATCCGTTCATTGCTGAGAGCGAACTATCACCTCTATCCGTTCATGGCTAGAGAGCAAGCTATCACCACTATACAGCCAACGGCCAGAGTGCGAACTATCACCACTGTCCAGTCTACGGCTAGAGAGCGAACTATCTTTAATATCCTGCTTCGAGCCTGTCTCAGCATAGTACATGGCCAACATTCATGTAGCCAGCCCAAATCTGAGAGATATTGACATTTTGGTTGTGTGAAAGGGTGATCAAGTTCCATTTCCTTCGTTTTGAGTTCATTATATTTCCATCGTTAAGTTTAGATTGCTCTCTGGCCTTTCCAAAGCTATCTTTGCATGTTTATTTGACTCGCGTTCCTTTAAACTCTCTCTTAAACTCTCTCCGCCTTTGTCTGTTTTTCTCTTTTTATCCATTTGTCCCTTTCTCTATTTCACTCTATCACTATCAGTCTGTCCTCTTTGCAATCCTGACTCTTATTTTAAGAGCAATTATTATGAGCATAAGGCTTAACTAATGAACAAAAGCAATTAATGGAAAATTCTTTTTGTTTGAGCTGAATTCTGTCTATGTTGCGTGTGATAATGGTTAATTCGTTTCAAGGAGGATCTAGTTCTTATAGGTGTCAGTGATGTTTGAACCAGACTAGTCAAGATTCAGTCTGTCAAGTCTGTCGTGGACAACACTGGGTTTTTTGGGGGTTATACATGTATTCAATAAGATCAAGTTCTTCTGGTGTTGACAGGCCGTGATCCAAACTCTGGACGCATCTCTTAAACCTAGATCTAAAATCAATCATTTCTTTTTTTGTGAATCTATTATGAAATCTTCCAGATCTAAATCAAGATCTACTTTAGAGATTCGAAAGAGGCTGGTCAATCATCACGAATCATCCCGAAATGCCTTATTTCTACTCCTAGCCGGGATTACTATTGTTACAAAAAAGTTTAGAGTTTAAGTATAATTAATTTGCGTATTTTTCCTCTCTTTCAAATACTGTAGGAAAAAGTGTTTGAAAATTCGAATCGAAGCAGGAATGTATCGTCTAGTTTGTTTAACTTCACGCGCTCGTGACCGGAACGGATTGGGGTTTCCGGTCTGGGACTAAACAAAAGAAACACAAAGGACGGATTTTCTTTCCTTTGTGGACCCAGAGCTCCAATCTATAATAATAATGATTATGATGATGATAATGATGATGATGATAATGATGATGATGCTGATGGTGGTGATGATGATGATGATGATGATGATGATGATGATGATGATGATGATGATGATGATGATGATCATAATAATAATAATAATAATAATAATAATAATAATAATAATAATAATAATAATAATAATAATAATAATAATAATAATAATAATAATAATAATTGGTGGTCGTGTAGATAAGGTCTAATCCCCTCGCATCTTGAGCACTACAATTTAACACACGTCAACATCCCAGTCTTTCTATTTATATAATTATGTTACCGTTGCTTTGTATGGAAAACTCAAGCACCATTTTTAAACAAAATGATCGTGCAGTTAAACTATCGACAATCATGATCATTTACTCTATCAATAACGATGCATCTGTCTACTCATGGTTTCAACTATCAGTTTAAATTACGTTTTCGCTCTATAATTGAAAATCAGAAGGGCAAATTTTTCCAAACACATTCCTAAGGCTACCACCTCATACTAAGTATATTTCTTCAACAGTTGGTTTTACCATCATTATCATGTTTAGGAAAAGCGAAAAAAAAAAAGATGTAATTATACTTGAGTTGATTGTATCTTAGCAAAAAAAATTGTCCAAACTATTTCATCTTCTTCATATGCTGCCCTATCTGACCCTGATCCTGATTCAAACAAAGTTCCTATTTACCCTTCCTCCAACACATTTCCCCCCCCCCCCTCTCTCTCTCTCTCTTTCTCTCTCTCTCTCTCTCTCTCTCTCTCTCTCTCTCTCTCTCTCTCTCCCTCTCTCTTTCTCTCTCTCTCTCTCTCTCTCTCTCTCTCTCTCTCTCTCTCTCTCTCTCTCTGTGTCTCTTCTCCTCCAAAAAAGTTTACAGTCCACCATTATTCACGGCCCATGAAAAATCGCACTTTCTTTTCTACCTTTCTAGCCTTGTATCCGTATTTCCGCACCTTCACACTTCCGGAGATGGAGGCAACGATGGAGCACATTTCCCGACGGCAATATTGTTGCCATGATAAATGTGGGGTCGTCAAATCGCAGCTGTCTCCACACATGAGGGCAAATCTATCAAATCCAGTCGATATAATGACCAGCTGGGCTACCCTGGATCAGAATAATGATCGAGTGAATGTAGGTCTCTGCAACATTCTACAATGTACCCTGATCCTAGAAGAGATTTATAGGCACAAGTTAATTTTTTTAGAGATCTGAAATGGTAGAGAATGATGGTGTAGGAGTAATATCAGGTAGTAGTAGTAGTAGTAGTAGTAGTAGTAGTAGTAGTAGTAGTAGTAGTAGTAGTAGTAGTAGTAGTAGTAGTAGTAGTAGTAGTAGTAGTAGTAGTAGGAGGAGGAGGAGGAGGAGGAGGAGAAGGGGGAGGAGCAGCAGCAGTAGGAGTAGTAGTAGTAGTAATCTCTCTCTCTCTCTCTCTCTCTCTCTCTCTCTCTCTCTCTCTCGCTCTCTTTCTCTATCTATCTATCCATCTATCTATCTATCTATCTATTTATCTATCTACCTATCTATCTATCTTTCTCTTTCTCTTCTACTTCCAATCTCCAATATCATTTTCTTTCAGGTATATTTTCATTTAATTCTTATCTCTTCAGCATACTTATCTTTTTGGAGTTTTATTTATTTATTTATTTCTTCATTCTTTTATGAATAATAATTTAGTCAATTTGGATAAAATATTTTTTAATTAGTGGTGTTTTTTTTTTTTGTGTGTACTTCCACAGTATTTATTTATTTATTAATTTTTTAAAATGTTTTCCCTTTTTTGGGTAGAACTTTCTATAAACTTTTACATATTTATATACATACATACATATATCATACATATATATATATATATATATATATAATTATATATATATATGTATGATATATATGTATGATATTTTTTTTCTTTTTTTTTTCACAGGTTTTACTTTAAATTTATATATGTGAATATCCTTGTGTGGTTTTTTGTTCTTGTTATTTGGTCTGACGATGGCGTAAAGCCGAAAGCTCACGTGTTTTGTATTGTTTTGTACCTTTTGGAGCTGCACTCTACCTATTTTTTTTTTTTAACGGTGCTTCACAACTATTCACAAACCTCCACTACGACATTGATTTTATTTAGAAGTAGTAGTAGTAGTAGTAGTAGTAGTAGTAGTAGTAGTAGTAGTAGTAGTAGTAGTAGTAGTAGTAGTAGTAGTAGTAGTAGTAGTAGTAGTAGTAGTAGTAGCAGCAGCAGCAGTAGTAGTAGTAGTAGTAGTAGTAGTAGTAGTAGTAGTAGTAGTAGTAGTAGTAGTAGTAGTAGTAGTAGTAGTAGTAGTAGTAGTAGTAGTAGTAGTAGTAGTAGTAGTAGTAGTAGTAGTAGTAGTAGTACTAGTAGTAGTAGTAGTAGTAGTAGTAGTAGTAGTAGTAGTAGTAGTAGTAGTAGTAGTAGTAGTAGTAGTAGTAGTAGTAGTAGTAGTAGTAGTAGTAGTAGTAGTAGTAGTAGTAGTAGTAGTTGTAGGATGAAAGACATAATTGAATATAGAAATAAAGAAAGCAGTCAAACAACGTTAGAGGCTGAGGCAGACGAAGCTAGATCTAAGGATCTAAAGGTGCAAGTGACTGTAAATAAAGAAATAAATAGTAAAGAAAAACCAACCAAAAACCTAGATCTAGCTCGAGACCGACAAAGAAGACGATTGACTGCTTTCTTTATTTCTATATTCAATTACGCCTTTCAGTCAAATGTACATCTTTCTAAGATCCGTTAGAGGCTAGTTTGTTTATGTCCTGTAAATATATGGACTTGATCGTTCGTAGCGATTCAACTTCTTAGTCTACTCAAGCCGGCATGAAAGTCACTGTTCCTGAAGCGGATTTGGATGGCTCAGTAGTGTTAAGTGCCTGGTCTTGTCTCGGCAAGGCGATGGGTGCCGCATAGAGGTGCAGGTTCGATCCCTGACCATTCCATCTGTTATTATATTTTCACGTCTTCTTTGTCAGTCTTGAGCTAGATCTAGGTTTATGGTTGTTTTTTCTATACTGTTTAATTCTCTCTCTCTCTCTCTCTCTCTCTCTCTCTCTCTCTCTCTCTCTCTCTCTCTCTCTCTCTCTCTCTCCCTCCCTCCCTCCTTCCCTCTACCTCGTTCCCTCCCCTCCCATCCTCTTGATCCGCCCCTTATCATGTTGTCTACCTCCCTGCTGGGTCCTAAGCCAGCACTAGTGGCCATTCAGTCTATCTAAGCATGTACTTTTTACCACGCTTTTCACCCTCTCAGCACCTGACGACCAAACCTCCCTTTACTTTCTTGCAACTGTTTCTACCTCCCTTGCTCATATTATTAACCCTTTTTATTTTACGCATCACCATCCCATCCCCGCTCTTCAATATCTTTACAGAGCTATCAAATCTAGTCGGTCGCCACTGAACCGCTTTCACCTGAGTGTATCCGTCCCGCGTACACAAGGCGACAACCGGGGATCATTACTGCCGCACTGACGCACCGCAACAATCGGCCTGCATCACGGCCTGTATCGACAAGCCCACCCAGCCGTGGCCGCAAGGATCGAGCCACATCGAGCCACATCGAGCCACACCGTAAGCCATGATCTAGCCAGAGCGCAACAGTTCTAACCTCTATCTACAGCCTATCGATTTGAGACCCTGATAAACTCGGCGAAGGAGAGCCCTCTGAGGGCGTCTTCACATTCTTGTTTGATTTCTAGATAAAGAGGTGGAGGAAAAAGAGAGACGGAAGAGGATGACGAGGAAAAAAGCGAAGAAAAGGAGAGAAAGATAAAGAAGCACATACAAAAAGAAATAATTTATAATATAACAGCGCGGGGGAAAAAAACCCATATTTCAAACAGCATTGCAATTAGAAAAGAAGGACAAATGAAGAAGAAAATGAAAAGGAGAAAAATATTGTAAGAGGAGAATACTGACAAAAAATAGGTATCTGAGTGAATTGAATGGAAGGACAAATAATGAACATAGGAACTTGAGAACCCAATACTGTTTTTTAAGTCTACGTGTTGAGTAAAAATTTAAAAGATTTTAAACAAAAAATTAGAGATTTCGCAGCCATGAAGTTTAAGAATGTGACATGTGCAGCTAGCTGACATAGCATAGGAAAAAATACAATTGTGGGTGTACAGAGATCTGAAAACAGAATAAAGATCTGCATGGTATTATTAATTTTGTCTCAGCTTTCCTTTCATTTTACTTCATTCACTTTTCTTTGTAACATATAGCTAAAAGGATGCTCAATTCTCTCGATGTAAGTCTGACCTGCGGAGTATTTCTTTTTTTTACTGTAGACTGTTATTATAAGTCTAGAGAGAACACGCTACATAACATACAACAAAACTTTACAGGAGATATACTAAAGAACGGTTTTATATTAATCGCCTAGTATCAGTTACAAATACACTTTACAAGTTTTTGTTTTGCTTTGTTTGTATTTGGTTTTTAGTTGGTTTTTTTTTTTCTGTTTCTCATTTCATCAAACCTGAATGAAAAATCTTTGAATGTTTGCAATATTCACAATATTGCTTTTTAGGTAACGGACTAATAGAATCAGAATGTATTATTACCAATGGTCGTGGGGTGGTTGACATTCGCATAGTATCTGCAAGAAGTTCTCTCCTTGGGTTCGAAACACCAAGTATTGGGTGAGTGGGACTCAGGGATCACTATCTTTGCCTCATGCTACGTGGCAAAGAGGAAGTGTTTACTTTCTCAAACGAACTAATGAAGAATGGATAATAATTGTGACAGAAAAGAAATATAGAACTGGTAATGATAAAAAAAAGGAAATTGGCACAGTGGATTTAGATCCGTTGCGGCCTTGTTGTGACGATAACGGAACAGTTGGCCCCCAATCGCAGGCTGGTAGCTGGAGGAAGGCTGGCCTATCATGGCGTGAGGCTCGCCGAGCGTGACGGCGGAACGACGCCTCCGGCGCTAGCGTTTGTTGTCGGGCGCAGGGTCACGGCCCGGTGACTCGACGTGACAGAGCGGCCGGGCGAGAATCGTAGAATCGTCGGGTATACCCGATCTATTCGTTATTAGAGCTGCACAGGCTCTGAAGTTGTTTTATTAGAAAAAACCTTGTCTGCTGGTTTTAATTTCTTCTTTTTTTTGTTATTTGTGTTGAAATGCTTTTTTAATCAGACATATCATAAAATATACTTACAGAGTCATTGAAATAGCAACAGAATCGCTTTGTTATTTCTTCTTAGAATCAGCTTAGGCCGAATATTATTGTTAAAACATAGAGACAAAAGGAGACTCAGAATTACTAAGAACATTTTTACCTATCTAATATTTCAAACAGTTACTTACTGCCATTTACTTTTTTTGTCCAAAATTAAACTCGTGTTCGTGCTTTTTCATGTTATATCGATTTATATTTTAAACCAGTCATTTAAAAATAATGAAAAAAAAGCAATTTACTTCGGAATTTCTAAAAATGCTTAATGAATCTTATCACAGATTCCCATCATTAAGATATAGTACTTGAGATCTGGAGTAACAGTCGAGGGACCCATCTGGTTTCAAGAGTCGTGGAAACGGTACATGGCTATACAAATCATGCCTGAAACATCCCTTCTTTAAGCAGACCTACCTAGCTACGCATATCTCGTTGGCCTGACAAAGCGTCGCAAATAACGCTTCTCTATCAGGAGACGAAGACATGTTAAACTTCCGTCAGATTCGAACTATCTATCCTCTGATCCTAAATCCAAACCTGTGCCGTTAGGCAGCCGATACAGCATTACCTTCCTTTTCATGGTAATAATAGGATCAGATTAAATCAGCAGCGTGTTTCCTGTAACTCAATACAATTCGACAGCTTTGTAGTCAGGTATACTAGTATCCGGATTTATTACAACTTCGGTACCGGTACTGATCAGGTTCGGTCAAATCGTCCCGACTATCGGCCGCCAATAAAAGTAATAGTGAGCTGACTGGCTGAAGCGGTTCGTCGGTTCCATTGACGGAGCTGCGGGTGGAAATTGATTGGACCTGGTGAACTGAGCTGTAATACTGGGGACATAAAAAATCAGCGTCGAATAGAACTCTGACAAGACCGTTAAAGAGAGCGAGTGGGTGGGAAAGAAATCGACAGCAAGGGACTAAAAAAGAATTAATTATTACTCCCCTTTCCCGTCGCCTCGATACAATACTTCAAACCCCTTTCTTCTCTCTCAAACTTTTACCATCTGTAACAGTTCGAGCTTATTACAGCAGTAAAAAAAGCTAATTGAAAGCACTGCGGGTCTCTCACAACATGAATATTTTTTCGCCTCAACTATTCTTCTATCATAATACGCCCCTTTCCTCCCTCCCCCTCAAAACCACCATCACCACCACCGCTCTGTTTATCGCCTTTTCCCTCCCTTTCCACAAGTTTCTACAAAAAATTTTTTTTTCAGTTCTTGTATTCAAATTTCCTCTGTCTATTCATTGTTAACACTTCCATAAAACCATATATAATTTTGTACAATCCAAATCTATTTATAGATCTTTTTAAATATTAAGTATCGTGTAGTTAAGAAAATAGGCAGCTATGAAATCCAGTGAAGCAGTGCGCTTTTTAGGCACATTTTGTGGAAATTCAAAACTTCAATGAGTCTTTTAAAAGGATAACTATAAAGATTTTGAAAGAACAGAATCAGCTGTATTTTTATTGTTGAACCTAGTGGGATGGAGATAGGTGAAAGCGAATCATGTAATAAAGATAGTCTCTTCTTACTCCAGGATTTCGGCATTAATCAAAATTAACGATGGCAAAGGCACTGTTAACAAAATGATTGACTTCCAAAGCTGTCTGTCTTTAATTGGCAGAGAAACATTGCAGTCATTTTCTCACACATCACACATACACAAGAAAGTACTATCGAGAATTTAAACCTCTCAGATCCTGGGTTTTAACGGGTTGGTATAGTGTGACACCACTGATAGTTCAGAACACGATAATGGCAG
>JAWDGP010002623.1:937500-950000 GCA_033675545.1 Elysia crispata | reverse complement strand
CAATCATGACCTTTCACGCATCTTGATCCCTTGTCGCTTTAAGTGCATTATTTTGTCACTCGTTCTACATTCAGCCAGTTTGTAAGTCCATCCAACATCTTTTCTTGCTTTTTTCCCCGGCTGCGTTTTCCTTCGATCATTTCAGTTGTCAGTAGGTGTTCCAGTTTCTCTCATCTCATTACACGACCAAAAAAAAGTTGCCTGGCGTTTACGACCCGGTATTCTGCTTGTTAGTGACCCTGTTGTGACAGCTTCTCGTAACACTGTTTCGTTTGGTTTCTTTGCACTCCCTTAGATTCGTATCATGCTCAAAACGAGCGACATTTCTATTGCCTTCAGTTTCTTTTGTAACTGTTTTTAAATTGTCCAGGCCTCGCATCCGGGCTCTTCTTCTTGTGTAGATAGAGATACATTTATTTGGTAATTAAAAATAAATAATAATGGAAAGAATGCAAAAATAGATCACAATACAAAGCATTTGAATCAAGATGTCGCACATTCGATACCTGATGCTTGGCTCGTCCCTGGAGTGTGAGACTGAGATGGTCTTTGTCTCCTTGGAGTCATACCATTCTAGTTCCACGTTTTAATTAAAAACTAAAAACAACTGGTGTGCGTAAGGGGTGGCACTTGTTCGGCTGGTCGCTGCACATTGAACATTTTTGGCTGTTTATGTGGTTCCTGCTCCACAGCTTCAGGACTCCCCCCCAGCTGGCGCGCGGCTGCGGATTTATCCGGAAATTTCCAGCAGGCTATCTCTCCTCTAATCCTGTTTTTTCATCCATTATCTTTATTTTTTTCCAAACGTGACAAGTCTTATCCGTGTCTATCGCTTGTTTTCAACAGCTGAGCTATCTATCCATCAACAGGCCAGTATTTTATCTTCAGTGTTTATCCTAACCATGCAGTACTTATCCTCGAGCCCGCAATCGGTTGTCCTCATCTTTTGCGGCTTTTAATTTCCTTGTTTTGGGGTTGTTTTTTTTTAATGTGTTCATAGCCATGTATTTCAACTAATATCTTGCAATTAAATGACTGGAAATTCCGTAAAGCTTGCCTACATGTTGCTCAGTTTTCCCATCCCCTGCATCCATTTCGTTCTTTCACGATTCACATATGAACGAAGCATTTTGTCGAAATCTTTTTGATCGTTAAATCCTTATTTTTATGCCTGGTTGCCACTGTAAAACAGTCATCTTCTGCTCTCTCTCTCTCTCTCTCTCTCTCTCTCTCTCTCTCTCTCTCTCTCTCTCTCTCTCTCTCTCTCTCTCTCTCTCTTTCTCTCTCTCCATCTATCTATCTATCTATCTATCTATTTATCTATCTTACTGTATTTTACTGTATATTTATATAAATATATCTAGTAAATAATCTAAACGGCCTTAGATTCAATCCCTATCAGTATTTTGTCTCATTCTTTCAATTTTATTTTATTTTCTCATTTTCATATTGTTCTTTATCTTTTTTATTTTTTTTTTCAGTCGGACCGATACTTACTAGCTTTAACAAGAGAAAAATACAAAACTGCGGACCAGTTAGTCTTATGTGTGTGTGTATGTGCAACATGTGAGTTTGACCATGGACAAAACTAGGCACCTCGCTACACCAAACAATCAGCAATGAATGAGCGAAATTTCCAGTGTTGCAGATGTTACCTATAATGTCAGTTCTAAAATAGTCAGGTCGTCCCCTTGAGTGACTCGCGTGGTCTTCCGTCTAGCTGAGTCACTGTTAGAGATACCACTGACCAAAGACCTAGTTTTCTCCCCCAGGCCTCTCTAGAGCAAGCTTAGTTCAGACTGAAACAGACTCGCTGTGTGCTTTAATTTGCCTAAATAACTGTATTACCTCCCCTATATAATTCGTCTCGCAGACCCAGCTCTCTCTCGATATCCAGTTTCAAACAGGGTTACATTCTATCCGCCTGCAAAACCTCCTCTTCTCTCCTCCCAGGCCACGAATCTCCACCCCCCCCCACCCCCACCCACTCCAATCCACCCCATCTTACTTCCTCTCTCTCTCTCTCTCTCTCTCTCTCTCTCTCTCCCTCTCTCACCAGCGGAGTTTCCAGCTGAGGCCAGTGTTTTAACAGCCGGCGGCGGTTCCAGCTCCGCCTGGGTTCCCACCAGACTGCTCACTCCCAAATGGGCCTTTAATTTCACCCGTGGTTAGACGCGCTCATGCGAGCCTGCGTTGGTACTCTCCCATTATTACTGCTCTCCGTCCTCCTCTCATCTTCTCGCCCTGATTTCTTTCCTCTTTCAAATTATTATCTCCAGTCTCGTTTCCCTCGGTCCCTCTGTTCCGGCGAGTTCGTTGCGCCTGCTAAGTAAGGCCTTCCACACCAGCGACAAAATGCATGCGCGTTTATTGTTTCTTGCAGATAGTTTTCAACCCCATGCCACAGCTGATAATAGACAAGATCAGTACATGACCTCCCAACACCAGCACTGGTTTTTCACTTACCATTTGCATTTAACGGCGCCGTTACCGGCATAAGAGATTCTTTTTACTAGATCGCTTATCATTTCAAACTTGGTCTGGATATACCGGATGGGCTTTTAATTTTTGGCAGACATTTTAACATCCATTATAACATTCAGAAAAGCTTAACGTATAGCGTAGCCTTTTGTAGCAGACTGCACCTTTACTGTTGCTGAGTAGTGAAGCAGTAAGTTGTCATTTGACGTTTGAACAAAATGATAGCGAGTGGATACTTCATTTGCAACTGAAATAATTGACAGTGATAATTATGATTATTACCAAATGAATACATTTCGCCCTTTTATTTGTGATTCATTCGCCAAGATGTCCACTTATTTGCAAATTATGGCGTCCGAGGTTTATGGAAAGCACTTTGAATCCAGATTTTGGAGGCCCTCAAGAAACGAACTTTACTACAGTGTCTAGCAGCTCTCACTTCAACCAGGACTTAAGCTAGGGTTAAAGGTAACAATGGTCTAGGGACCTTAATCTGTTGACTGTTTTTGCAACGGTGTTTATCTGTATTTATAATATCCTAATCAAATTCCAAACTTAAACATAAGGAGATGCTAATAACACCACCTGTAAAAGTTGAAACCTTTTAATATCTAATAATTTTCTGAGTTGTTAAATTATTTTACTTGTGCGGGACACGCAAATTGTCAACTCTACACGTACTAAAATTTTAATACAAAGTAACATAATTACTTATTGGTCGTAATTTCTTTATTCTCTGCATAATAATTTCTCCCCCCCCCCCCTCCCCTGGTATACCCACACTCTCCATAGACGTCTTCGTGTGCGCTCCTACTCTATCTTTGTCACTTTATTTCATTTCTCTCTCTCTCTCTTTCTCTCTCTCTCTCTCTCTCTCTCTCTCTCTCTCTCTCTTTCTCTCTCTGTCTCTGTCTGTCTATCTGTCTGTCTGTCTGTCTGTCTGTCTCTCTCTCTCTCTCTCTCTCTCTCTCTCTTTCTTTCTCTCTCTCTCTCTCTCTCTCTCTCTCTCTCTCTCTCTGCTTTTCTATAAAATTATAATTAGTCCTTCATCTCCTTTTGTCTGCTTTATCTCTTGTTTATTCCCTTCTCTTCTTCCTCTCTTCTATCCTTCTCTTAGCCTTGTTTCTCGGCGTGCCTGACTCGCTCGCTTCTCTCCATTAAACGCATTCTGTTACTTCTTGCAGAATAATCCTCTCCATCAACAACAGGCTTAGTCCGTGGTCTCTTGCTTTCTCTCACTCTCTCTCTCTCTCTCTCTCTCTCTCTCTCTCTCTCTCTCTCTCTCTCTCTCTCTCTCTCTCTCTCTCTCTCTCTCTCTGCCTCTCTCTCTGTCTCTCTATCACTCTTTGTCTTTCTCGATTTCTCTCTGTTTTACTTCATGATTTAATGAAGTTGTCTATATTCTCACCGATGTTCCTCACTTTTTTCCTTCCCTCTTTTTCTATCCTTCTCTTATTTTTTTTCCTCATCGGTCTTTCTGAAATAACCTCTTCCTCTTTCCCTAAATGCATTCTGTTACTTCTTGCAGAATAATCTTCTCCATCACCAACAGGCTTAGTCCGGTCTAGTTGCCGCTTCATCTGGGCAACATCCGCAAGAGATTTCAGCTTTCTTTCGCCTGCTTCTCCTTCTCTTTAATCTGGGTGCGTCCTCTCCTCTCACCTCTCGTCTCTCGTCTTCTTTTAACCTCTCTTCCTTCAGCATGAGATACATTGGTTTTTAGTGTCTTGATCAAGACATCCGCGTAAATCCTCTCCAAAGAGTTCGACACTGTCTTGGTGTTGTCTTCCTCTCACTCTATCTCTACAAATGTCTGCCTACCTGTCTGTTTGCTTATCTATCTATCTATCTATCTATCTATCTATCTATCTATCTATCTATCTATCTATCAATCTATCAATCAGTCTACCTGTCTATCTATCTGTTCATTTATCCAGCTATCTAGCTATCTACCAATCAATATGTCTATGTATCTATGTATCTATGTATCTATCTGTACATATATCTGTATATTTATCTATCCATTTATCTTTATCTTCCTGTTTCTATGTTCCTTTATCATCTTCGTCTGCTATTGACTCTGATACTTTTCTTCTTTTACTCTCTCTTGCACTCTGTCTATCGACCTCTCTTTATCTCTCTATCTTTCTCTATCTCTCTCCTTCCATCTCTTTCTCACTCCCCGCCATGTTTCCCAACCTCTCCACTTCCTCCTCTGTTATTCATCCTATACTCTTGATACATCCATCTCTTTTTCTTTCTCCCCACCAGATTCCTCATTTGTTTTCTTCTCACTCACACAAGCACTGCCTCCATCCTTCATCCCTCACATGAAATCACACCCAAGTGGAATCTCCGCGCTTCATCAGTGTCGGGATTCTCCGTTTATTTTAGCCGGGCTGTGATACCCCCAAGCCAGAGGGACCGACCCTGAGTCCCCTCCCTAGCAATCACACTGCTTCACCCAGTACTGCTCCGTTCTTACTCATCGGCTCCGTCATGAAACCTTTAACAACATTGCCTCGTGCTAGCTCACTGCTCTTGGTGGTCAGGTTGTTGATGTAGCTCCGACTGAATGTGCTGTTAATATTGTTGTTGCTATTGCAGCTCTCTCCCCATCCTACTTTCTCTCTCTTCTTTGTTTCTTTCTCTCTCTCTCTCTCTCTCTCTCTCTCTCTCTCTCTCTCTCTCTCTCTTTCTCTCTCTCTTTCTCTCTCTCTCTGTCTCTGTCTGTCTGTCTGTCTGTCTGTCTGTGTGTCTGTCTGTCTCTCTCTCTGTTTCTGTCTCTCTCTCTCTCTCTCTCTCTCTCTCTCTCTCTCTCTCTCTCTCTCTCTCTCTCTCTCTCTCTCTCTCTCTCTCTCTCTCTCTCTCTCTCTCTTTCTCTCTGTCTCTGTCTGTGTGTCTGTGTGTGTGTGTGTGTGTGTCTGTCTGTCTGTCTGTCTGTCTCTCTCTCTCTCTCTCTCTCTCTCTCTCTCTCTCTCTCTCTCTCTCTCTCTCTCTTTCTCTATCTGTTTATTTATTTATCTATTGTGGATTATATTAGCTTTGTCCCCCCTTAAGTACACTGGGTTTTTTTTTTTAATTATCTTGGGTAACTTTCTTTTTCAAATTTTCTGATATGCATCATAATTTCGCAATCAGCATCATCATTTTAAATTTTTATCCACAACTTTTCCTACTTTGTGCTCATTATATTTTATCGTCACCAAAATTACTCTCTTGGAGCCATATAAACAACGACAATCATTCTCCATTGGTCTTCTCCTCCCATGGAACCGCACAAGTTTCCTTCCTCTCATCCCCACCATAACATGCAGCCCGCGGCTTGAGGACAACACCAGGTTTCCAGGGACGAGAACACAAACAAACAGAACGGAGTGCACGTGAGTCGAGAGCGCTGCTTGCCGCTCACGCTACAGTGGGTCCCACCTCGGATCAACCGCCCACCGCTCACCGCCCACCACCACCGTGGAGGCAGGGCCAAGCGGAGATGTATGCACCTTGCGTTTGTTGTAGTGTTGGCTTAGAGGCGGCTGCAGCTGCTGGTGAGCCGCATGTTTTTACTTTGACGCTAATCTAATAATCTACAAGTCGTGATAACGGGCAGGCTTGTCCTGGTTGTAGATCTTGTTACGACAGTTTGTTATCTGAAAGCAGAATTAATCATTATTATGTAGGCCTCTCTGTCTTAACTCTGCCGCTAGTGGTCTGGATTTGAGACTGAGATCCGAAAGCAGGAAGCCATGTTGATCTTGCATCTCAATACCAGTATTGTTTCCCTTGCACAGGGGTATTTTAAAACTAACATAACTTACTGGTAAAATCTTAAATGTTTGTTAGTCTGCTAAAAGAAGCAACAGACGCATTTAAAAAGCCCCGAAGTAACGAGGTAATTAATTTTCAGGGTAATTGTTTTAAATATCTTATCTCTGAACAATGTAGCTTAACTCAATGAGTTAAAGCTGAGATGGGCATCGAGTGACCGAATGCTAAGAGCCATGTGTCTGTATGGTTGATCATCCTATTTGTTCTTTATTACTCTTAGATCCTGACAGCAAACGTGAAAGTGTTTTGCATGCACCTAGATATTTAGGTAAAGTTTGGAATCAACTCTCCTTCACAGTTTTTATTTCAGGTAAAAAATGTTCAGGTTAACACTAACTTCTCATTCTTAAATACAGAAATATAAGAAAGAGGAAGAGAGATACGAAATATGTGAAACACAACGGAAATTAGATCATGTCTAGAATTTTGGAATGAGAAACAAGAAATTGCCTCTCATTCGCATTTAAGTATCCTTAAACGTGAATCTAGACGATTGATTTAACGTAAGTTCATATTTTATCCGACAGAAGCTGTCCATAACCAGCTCTCAAGCAGCAGATCAGTGAGTGAGTACCTCAATTTCACGTGCAGTCGTGCGAACCACTCGTCATAGCAGGTCGGGCCCTGCACGTGTACGTGTTGTTGCAGCCGGCGCCCATCTGTTCTAATCCGTCTCTCGCCAGCCGACAAACACTAGCTAGCTTTATCCTGTCGCTTTCTCTCTCTCTCTCTCTCTCTCTCTCTCTCTCTCTCTCTCTCTCTCTCTCTCTCTCTCTCACTCCCTCTCTCTCTTCCTCTCCCTCTCATCGTCTCTCTCTATCTCTCTCGCCATCTCCCTCTCCCCGTCTCTCTCTCTCTATGTCGCATTTTTTAGTGAGCGTGAAATCTGTAAAGCAGTGCTCACGTCAGCAGGATGGAGAGGAAAGTTTAGTTCAGCACAGGCAGATGGTAGAGAAGCGAACTTCCTTTTGGCAGAGTTCGGCGACTGAAGTCTTAGGACCACCTTTCCTGTTCGAGTTTAGTCTATCTAAATAGATCTACCTCCGACATACAAGTCGCTCACGCTAGGTGAGGTCTTTGCCCATTCGCTGGATGCCGCACAGATGCACGAAAGAAGGCGTAAATTGAGAGAAAAGCCTTAAGAGGGCTAAAAGTAATTATAAAGCTTACCGTGGCATACTTCTGAGGACAGGTAAAGGAAGCATATGTCTTTAATATCCTGGAGAATTTAGGGGATTCCGAAAACAAGGTGCGTATGACGAGTGGAAGATTACTTCGCCTCTGATGCTGAGAAATTTGACGAGGTTGAAACGTTAGGCGGAAAATAAGGAGTCGATTACCTTAAATTTGTTAAGTGCCTTCATTCTTTCTCCATTTCTACTCATTCTTCTCTTTTTGGTTCTCTCTCTCTCTCTCTCTCTCTCTCTCTCTCTCTCTCTCTCTCTCTCTTTCTCTCTCTCTAAATTTATCTCTATCTCTATCTCTCTTTCTTTCTCTTTAACTATTAATTTCCTATCAATTTATAAATATGTCTTGAGGATCGCTTTGTTATTATAAGACAAAGATAGTGTCCAAAACGTAGGCTCCGCTTGATGGACCGTTCAACTTTACCAGAACTGAGGACTGTCTTTTTTAAAAAAGAAATTGAACCTCATATCCTTCAAAGGGGGTGCTTTGTGGATGAGTGGTAAAAACCGCAAGTCATGAACGAGGAAAATAGGAAATCCTTGTTTTGGAATCTCTCATGGGTGCAACAGAAATGATAATACTAAAGTAGGAGTCTTCATCAACAATGCTGTTTTACGAATGATACTTTATGTTGTTTGAAAAAAAAAAAACCACAGAATTATTCTTGACTTAGAGGAAATAAACAGATAGTGAAGAACTGACTGTTACAGCCAAAAGTAAAAGATAGAGTAAATGGAGAAAATGAAAATTTTGTAGTCTCCTCGGATTTGTATTTAATTTTAGAACCGAAAAAACGTTTATTTATTTTCAATGCTTAGTAATGCCCCAGGTTGCCGCCACCTGAGGACACTGATAACGGAACGCAATATATGTATTAATAATTATTGAACCTCAAACAGGTTTAACACCTGGCCGTCGATACATAGCCTACATGTTACAGGAGCCCTGCTCCTAGGTACACAAATTAGATGTTACTGGAAACATGCTGTTCGGTACATAACTTGGCTGTCAAAAGGAGCCCTGCTCCTTGGTACAAAACTTAGATGTTACAAGAGCCCTGCTCCTCGGTACATAACCTCGCTGTCACAGAAGCCCTGCTTATCGGTGCATAACCAAGCTGTCATAGCAGCCCTGCTGTTCGGTACAAGTACATAACCTGGCTGTCACAGGAGCTTGCTCCTCGGTACATAACCTCGCTGTCATAGGAGCCCTGCTGTTCGGTACATGACATAGCTGTCACAGGAGCCCTGCTGTTTGGTACATAACATGGCTGTCACAGGAGCTCTGCTGTTCGGTACATAACTTGGCTGTCATAGGAGCCCTGCTTATCGGGACATAACCTGGCTGTCACAGGAGTCCTGCTGTTCGGTACATGACATAGCTGTCACATGAGCCCTGCTGTTTGGTACATAACATGGCTGTCACAGGAGCCTTGCTTATCGGTGCATAACCTAGCTTTCACAGGAGCTCTGCTGTTCGGTACATAACTTGGCTGTCACAGAAGCCCTGCGTATCGGGATATAATCTGGCTGTCATATGAACCTTGCTGTTCGGTACATAACATAACTGTCACAGGAGCCCTGCTGTTCGGTACATAACATAGCTGTCACATGAGCCCTGCTGTTCGTACATAACATGGCTGTCATAGGAGCCCTGCTAATAGGTACAAGTACATAACCTGGCTGTCACAGGAGCCCTGCTCATCGGGACATAACACAGCTGTCACAGGAGCCGTGCTGTTCCGTATATAACATAGCTGCCACAGGAGCCCTACTGTTCGTTTCTTACATGGCTGTCGCAGAAGCCCTGCAGCTCGTTCGGTACTTAACCTGGCTGTTGCAGGAGCCCTGCTGTTCGATATATATTATGGCTATCACAGGAGCGCTGCTGCTCGGTACATAACATGGCTGTCACAGGACACCTGCTGTTTGATACATAACCTGGCTGTTGCAGGAGACCTGCTGTTCGGTTCAAAAAGTAACTGTTACAGGAACCCAGGCTGCTCCTCGGTACATAACCTAGCTGCTACAGAAGCTTTCTTTCTTGTGGATTTCGACAGCCTCTTCTTTAAACAGAATGTAGATCTGGATCCAATATTTATCAGGCGCTGCGTTGATCTCATTATTAGGTAAGATTAAAAGACACCGCCGGTAAGCGATATCGGCGCAGTAAGCTCAGCAGCCCCACGCGATGTTTTATCAGCCGAAGTATGCGGGCTGATCATATCAGCGCGATTATGTTAATGGTACTTGAAGCCTGATAGGTCGCACTGTCGTCGCGAGGCTAGTCACCTGTTGGTGTCTCCAGAACAACGACTGTTCGTGTGATAGAGAACGAGTGTTTTTCACCGAGGCGGCGACCTGTTTGTGTATGTAACACCTTGTGATCTGTTCTGGTCATGACAAAGATATTAGAGCGCAAAGCTGTGGGCCGCCCGGGGAGTGTCACAAAAAAGGAGATGATAACTCTTGTAGCATTATTTATTCGACAAGTTTTAAAAAAGGAGACTGTGATCGCTCTATTCTTTTTATCTATCCGTCTCTGTCGATTCGTCTCTGTTGATTCCTCTTTGTCGATCCGTCTTTGTAGATTCTCTCTGTCGATCCATCTTTGTAGATTCCTCTCCGTCTCTTTCGCTTCCTCTCAATTGATTCCTCTTGTAGATTCTCTCTGTCGATCCCTCTTTGTAGATTCCTCTCCGTCTCTTTCGCTTCCTCTCAATTGATTCCTCTTGTAGATTCTCTCTGTCGATCCCTCTTTGTAGATTCCTCTCCGTCTCTTTCGCTTCCTCTCAATTGATTCCTCTTGTAGATTCTCTCTGTCGATCCCTCTTTGTAGATTCCTCTCCGTCTCTTTCGCTTCCTCTCAACTGATTCCTCTCTGTCGATTCTTCTCTATCGATCCCTTTCTGTCTAGCTGTTTACTGATTCAGGTACAGGTGCTGTCGATTATATCTCACACGTCGAATACCATCTTTCTACTATCCGCTTCCCCGTATTACTCATTCTGTCTGTTTGATATATCAATCTGATACCTATCGCACACTTTGTTGTATTTACTATCAATCAACTTTATATTTACCTATCTAATTCCATCTTAATTCAGAATCGATAAAATATCCATCGATCTATCTTATATCCATCTGTTTATCTAATATTTTTTCATTGATCCAATACCCATAAATCTATTTATCGAATATCTATTAGTTTTATTTTTATGTCATATTCATCTATTTATTAAGCAAGTAATCATCTGATGCGCATCCATCCATATGCTTCACATAATGCCTGTAAATCTATAAACATAGGTACTTAAAATATGATATATTATATATTCATCCACTTTGCCATTAATCTATCAGTCTTATTTTCGGTTCAGTGCTCCTGAGCGTGGGAGCTAACAACGGGCACTGGATGTCTTGAAAGAGTTTTTACCTTAGTCGGAAGCTGCGTAAATATAGGAGGAGAGAAAGCATGGGGTCTCACCCTTTCAACCCTGCCATGTGTGATAGTTTCATGGGCTCTTTATTCTTTAAAAATACTTGAGATCAAACTATATTTTTGTGGTAGGGCTTTATCAGCCAATGAAGAGAAGAATTAATAAATCTCACCTCTACCTAGCTATCTTTACACATCTGCATTTGATTACTTGTCTTCATAATCGCATATATTCCTCTAAGTATGTTCATCGATCCATATTTCAACCTGCCTTTCTGTTTATCTATCAGCCTGCTTACTTACTTACTTGTCTATTTAGAAGTGTTGCTAGCTAGCTATCTTGAGATTTCCTATCTGTCTGTATCGAAGAAACTCCAATTTTATGCTTTCTATCTATCTGTCTGTCTATCTATCAAATTTTCGATCTTTCTATCTTTTTATCCACATATTTGGCTGCGTGTCTGCCTCTTTTGTCTTCTGTCTGTCTGTCTATCTATCTATCTATCTTACTTCTTTATAATTATCTTAATTTTTATTTTACTTCATTTTGCACACAAGCCTATACAGAAATAGAAGATTAAACTCAACTTACAGGTCAAAAATGGTCTTTAAAGGTCGTGTGCCGTGAGAGATCGAATAAAAAAGACGCCATATTTTTTCTATGTGTTGCTGTATTATTGTTGTGCTTATTGTTACAGTTTATAATTAGCGACAAGACTCCATTTGCTATGTACATGCATGCTTTGCCATATCCTATCCATTATTTTATGGAGCTATATTGATCATAATTTTAGATCCAGCGTCAGCTTAATATTAATGTAATTATCTTGCAGAAAGGCAACATTGTAATTGTTCTTCAAAAGAAAGACCGGATTTCTCTTGTTGTAGTAGATTGTGTTTTACTGGGTGCGCGCCCTTTGTCTTCATTTCCATCCAATTAAAATGTTCCCTCATACAACAGTAATGTTACTCGTTCTAATAGTATTAGCCATTTCGCCACAGCTTTCTTTCGACTGGTTTGAAGTACAAGTCGCTGCTCGATCTCGATTGTTGTCACCCCCCCCCCCCCCAAGAAACTTTCCCTCTGTCTCTGTCTCTGTGTGTGTGTGTGTCTCTCTCTCTCTAACTCTCTCACCCCTCTCTCGCTCCTCTTTCCTACCTGATAATTCTCTCTCTCTCTCTTTCGCACTCACCTTCTCTCCCACCAGACGGTTTTTATCTCCCTCTCCCTTTCCTCTCTCTCTCCCTTTCCTCTCTCTCTCTCTCTCTCTCTCACTCTGTCTCTCTATCTATCTCTCGGACCCTGCCCCTGCCTTCACCTTAGTGAGATTACTCTGTGCCCTCTCACCAAATTCCAGGGCTGAAACCTCCGTCGGCCGAGGCTGATGCGCATGCGCCGGCTGAGCAGCACGCCTGGCACGTGCATCGGGCCGGAAGTCAGGGTAGACGGTTGACAAGAGCAGATAATCGGGGACTTCGATCTCTCAGCAAACTGGGCTCTGGCGATGGGGAGGATCTAACCTGCACTGACTTGCTAGAGTCGATGGAGCCAGTTTCGGCCACAGTTGA
>JAWDGP010002623.1:932500-935000 GCA_033675545.1 Elysia crispata | reverse complement strand
AAAGAGTGAAGTAGATGAACGGATAGAAAGGGAGAGAGAGGAGGAAGAGTAGGTGAGATAAGAGCGATACGAGACAGTGGGAAAGGAAAGACAGTGCGGGGATAATAGAGTCATTGAAGAAAATTGATATTTTTAGAGATTTAGACTTTAGCGAGATGGTTGATTAATAAATATTGCCAACAAACAATATTATAACAACAACAATAAAAAAAATCCAGGAGATACACTTAAATAATAAAAATCCAGAAAAGAGGTATGGGATATGAGATAAAATAATCTTACATTTTAGATTTTGTGGCCGCTCCCTCTCTGTCTCTCCCTCCACTCCTCTCTCGCTCCCCCCCACCTCTCTCTCTCTCTCTCTCTCTCTCTCTCTCTCTCTCTCTCTCTCTCTCTCTCTCTCTCTCTTTCTCTCTCTCTCTTCCTTCCCAGCACCATAAACATTTTGCTCCAAACCTTACGTGGCCTTAAGTCTAAGCGATGGAAGCCCCTGGAGAGATGGACTGGGCACTCTCATGGCCTGGCTGGACAAGAATAACAGACCACCAAACCAGGCGAGTTCTGAAGTCGATATTGTTCACACTAGTATATCTCTCTCTCTCTCTCTCTCTCTCTCTCTCTCTCTCTCTCTCTCTCTCTCTCTCTCTCTCTCTCTCTCTCTCTCTCTCTCTCTCTCTGCCTCTCTGTCTCTCTCTCTCCCTCTCTCTCTCCCGTTCTCTCTCTCTCTCCCGTTCTCTTTCTCTCTCTCTTTCTCTCTCTCTTTCTCTCTCTCCCTCTCTCTCTCTCTCTCTCTCTCTCTCTCTCTCTCTCTCTCTCTCTCTCTCTCTCTCTCTCTGCTGTTTACGCTTATGATGGTAGGTTTGAGAATGTAGACATCGCTTGTTCACTGTTCCAAGAGATGACAGCAATACGAAATCTTAGGTTCTGAGTATACATTTACATCGAGGATGAGGAAAAGGCGATATAAAGGTGGAGAGTTACAGATCACAAAGTATAAATGCGGTGCTAGCACAGACTGATGAATGAGGCCTTCCGATACGTCTTTTCCTGACATCATCATGACAGCAGGGTAGAGAACGCGACCAAGACACCATCATCATCACATTTCTTAAACCCATAAAATTTATGCACCAAGTTTTACTGAACAAAGAGACTTAACATAACAGCAGTAGCAAAATTTACATTTTGTTTGTGTATACAAACATCATCTCTTCTTCCAAACGCATTTTTTAACCAGCCAGTGAGATTTTAGAGAGATAGACATGAATATGATACTAAGTCAAAAACGAAGTTTGTATTTATTCAGCTGAAATATTAATTGTTTAGCGCAATGCTCTTGTAGAATTCCTATGAAACAGTTTGGAGCAACCCCGTCAGGTTTGAGGTTGCGATTTTAAATAGTGATCCAGATGGTGTAGTGAACGTGCCTCCCTGTAATTTAAGGACATACACTCTCCAAAATTTGGGCGACGTGAAAAACAGAGAGACCTCAAGGTGTTGAGCCAGACGTGCATTTGATGAAGGTCCATTGCCCGCAGGGTGAGCCACTGGCAATCATGTGTCAATTGCTCTCCATCCCCCCTCAACTTCCCTCCTCTCCTCCTACACACACACCATCATCCTGGCCTTCCTCCCTCGCACACACAATCCAACACCTCTACCTCCCTCCTCCCTCCCATGTCTACACACCATGCATATTTACTCACCCTTCATCTCTCCCTCTCACTCCACTCGACTCACAGACTCTCCATCCGCCGGCAGTCTGACAGCTCCGTGCATGACACGGGCTGACCTCCGTCAATCAGACTTGGGTCACCAGGCGTTCATCCCTCCGCCCCCTGGTTCAGCTAATAACTATCCTCCGGGCATGATTTAAAAATAAAGTATAACCTGGAACGCAACGTCGCCCATCAATCTTCTTCACTTTACACCGCCATCCCCCCACTCCTTCCTACAAAATAACACCCACATCCAATCCTTTGGACCTCACAACCCACGCCCATTATATTCTATAACATTCCTCTCCTTCAAAATCGAAATTGTAGCCCTATCACCTTCCATAAACCCAAGCATGGTTCTCTTAAGAACCTCCGCTCTAATTTTCTAATTTCAGGGGATGTCAACACTTTTAACTATGTTGAAATCAATTATTTTTCCCTTTTTATATAGATAGATGAATAAATAAATGCCCAAATAAATTGATAGAGCGAAAGGTAGATATAGAAAATATTGATAGATAGATAGGTGAATAGATAGATAAATAGACAGATTGATAGATAGATAGATAGATAGAGAGAGAGAGAGAAAGAGAAAGAGAGAGAGAGAGAGAGAGAGAGAGAGAGAGAGAGAGAGAGAGAGAGAGAGAGAGAGATGGATGGATCGATGGATATATGGGTGATTTACGTACAGTTGAATATATGGATAGATCAAAAGATAGGCATGTGAAAGTACAGAAAATTATACGCTTACAGACAATAATGATTTCTAAAGTGATAAATAT
>JAWDGP010002623.1:900000-927500 GCA_033675545.1 Elysia crispata | reverse complement strand
TCTCCTCCACAATTTTAGTTTCTTTCGATGCGGTACTCACGCCCACACTCTGCGTCGACCTTCACACCGAAGCCCGAATCCACACACACTAACTAACACACGCGTGAACCAAGCCAGTGCTCTGCGCGAGCGGTAACCAAACACTGGACCGTTATTACCCCTGGTCCGAGCGACTCCCCTCCGCCCAATCTCCGGCCGTGTATTGCGGTCAGTCCGCCGCCGATCCACTTTGAAGTGGACCAATACGACCTGGCATGACCGACCCCACCCCGACTCCGGACTGTCTTCCCACTCCCCACTCCCCTCCTCCCTCCCCCACACCATGCTCACCCCGGCTCGATGGACAGACTACCAGCTGGAGGCGGTGGCGAGGCATGCCACGATCGGTACAGTCGCTGCTGGGATTATAACATTCCATCAGCGAGCTGACTCGAGTTTATCGGGTCACCGAGGCTAGGTGGTCCAGAGGTAGTATTCTTGCCACCATCATGAACTGCAATCGCAGGGTGTCGCCGCCAGTTTAGCCTGAAGTTGATGCTGTATTTTGTATCTGATTTGAAAGACTTAAAAAAAAAAAAAAACTTTTTACGTTAAGAGTTACGGTGGATCAAAATATAGTCATGTACTGTTTGTTTGTTTGTTTTTCCATACATGTTTTGTTATGATCCATCTATTCATTGCGGGTATCTTTTACATGTTGTAAATGATGGTTGACAATGCATGTAGAATTCGAGTTCTCGAGTGCTCACACTGTTATCCTTCCCACATTCAAGTTAGTCGAAGAGCATAAGACACTCATAATGCCACAATCACAATACTAAACATACTCTTCAAAGTCTATTTACCTCTTGCATCATGAGGGTAATGAATGAAAGAAAACGTCTCTTCTGTCTATGGATATTTCATATCGAACACCAGGTCGTTTTAATTTCTACGAAGGACTTTAAGGTTTTTAAATGGCTTTTCTGATCAATTTGTGATTGGTTTTGTTGCAGTTTTCCAGAAGTTATAATTATTTGTCATAAATTAACATAAAACCATGCGGAGATGTTACTTTCTTTTCTGTACCACTTCTAGAACCGAGGGCTTTACATTCAAATCGTTATTCAGACATGATGCTCAATCATTATGTGGGCGAGAAGACGCCTTCATCCATGTTTTATTATACACGCAAAAGTCCTAGCTTGGTTTCACGGCATAGATGAGCTAGATATAGCTTAGTTACGTTGAGAGTGCGATTCGCATACACCTAAGCTTAAATTTTCGGTTTGGTTGTCTAAAATAGCCAATCATACATTGGGCTCGTCTCGGTTCGGATGATGCAGGTTACATCAGTTTGGGGTTGTAGAGGTAACAATATTGGCTTGGAATGTATTTGCCAACGACAATTTTTTTGCATAACGGTCCATTTAAAGCTTTAATTCTTTTAACTAAAAAAATCCTTAGAAGTGTCCAAATACGCAGTAGATACCTGATAAATTTCTCACAATTTTTGCCATATTCTCTAGCAATGGTGATGGTTAGTTTTCAGATCAGAAAATGGTATAAAAAGGTGTTTAATTTCAATGAGTAAAATCAATGTCACCACCTTTGGTTGGATATGTATAGATAATAGCCTTCCCGGCGTACGTCGCCTACCCACCCTCCCTTTTTTCCAAATACGGTGCATTTTGTAGTATGGTTGTTGAGCTTTGCATCTATACATGGCAATGGCAAGAAACAATAACAGTGCTATTAGCTTTGTAATGCTTTGTCCCCTCTCAAGACTCTTCTGAGGAACAGTCTAAAGGAACTTGAGCAAAGTTTAGAACTACTAACCATACGAGTATTCTTTGGAAGGTACAGATTTTTTTTTTTTTTGAAGATCTCATAAGTTGCTATTCTTATGTCAACATGTTCAGAAGAATCTTATTATTATGGAGGAATCACTTTATTTGCGTCTGTGGTCTTTGACGTGAGGTAATACGAATTCTTTCTCGCAAAATGAAAAGTGAATGGAAAATGATCAGTGATTTGGATTAAAACAACTCAATAAATTTGTGAAGTCTTCGCGAACTCATTGATTCACCGTGAAAAATGAAGCCATGGCTTTAAAAGTTTTCTATTGCGATTTCGTTTTGCCTACCTTGTTAAAGCATCGCATAAACTCAGCACACTTTAAAATAATAAAGGCCTAGTTCATCTTCCGCCAATATTATTATTCTTGTAATGCTTCTTTGCGATCGCTAGCTCAACAAGCCGAAGATCTCTTCAAACACACCATACGTCTCTTCCTGTTACAGGTCCCGCATGCTGCACTGTCGAATAACTTTTTCTTTGGACGTTTGTGAAAGGTTATGGGAAATATTCAAATACGAGTTGTCTTTTATCGTGCGTTGCGATAACGGAAAGTGCTTAAAGGAAACAGGTGCGGGTGTGTACACGTCTGTTCTTTTGTTTTTAAGTGTGCCGGTTACATTGTGTGAGGGAGATTTTGGTTCAAATAGCTTGGTTAAGAAAGGATACTCTCTCTCTCTTTCTCTCTCTCTCTCTCTCTCTCTCTCTCAGACTGTCTTGTGCTCTTTGGATCATCGTTAAATAAGTTTTGACCCATTATTAGCAAGTAAATAGGGGCATGTTGGTTGATGCGACCATAGCTGGTGGCAACATTGACAAGAGTTCTCTCCAGGAGCCTATTATAGGCAGGTTGAGTAGACTCACCTTCCTGGCTGTAGCGACCATGACTGATGACATCATAAATTAGGTTACTTCTCACAAGCCACTCGGCCCTGGCTGGTCGGCTGGTCGCTGGCCGTTCGTCTAGCTGTCCCAGGTCTAGCTGCTGCGGTGCCTGTGTCACGGAGAAAGCTCATCGGTTCTCGGTTTTCTCGAGGCATCGGAGCCAATTACCTCCATCGATCTCGCCGCTACGACGGACACTGTGGGGCCAAGGCGAAATGGGAGGATTGTGTGTGTGTGTGTGTGTGAGTGCGACTTGCTGAGAGGATGGGGAAATAGGGATAGGGGATGGGGGAGGGGGACGGCGAATGTAAAGATATTGCCCGAGACGAGGAACATGGATTGTAGAGGATATTGAATTGAAGAAAGATGAAGGATGTCTTTTAAAGAGGTAAAGATAGATACAAGATGGTGTGTGTGGGGGAAGAGAGAGAGAAAGAGACAGACGGACAAAAAAAGTCAGAGGGAGACAGACAGACAGACAGGCAGGCAGGCAGACAGGCATGCAGGCGGACAGACAGACAGACAGACGGACAAAAATCGAAAGAGAGAGAGAGAGAGAGAGAGAGAGAGAGAGAGAGAGAGAGAGAGAGAGAGAGAGAGAGAGAGAGAGAGAGAGAGAGAGAGAGAGAGAGAGATATGATACAACAAAATTTGTAAAATAAAAAACGGGAAAAGTTGACATAATTATTTCAGTAAGACCGGAAAGGTTGATTTGGGGAATATGTTAGGTATACTACGATGGGGTAATCTTTTACATTACTTTAAAGGATCTTAATTTGAAATTAAATAATTATTCGCGAATGGTTAAAGTGATAACAAAATAAATTAAGACATATAGCTAGCTAGCAAAGAGTCAGCAACATTAAACAAAGTCTGTATTGAAGGATAAAAGAGATGACTCTATCTCAAACTATCTATTTTTATTCTATATTATCGTATCTAATCATATCTTTTCTTATTTTTTCAATATAAACATCTGACAACCAGCTCATTCTAGGTCTTCCTTTTTTTGCCTTATACTCTCTTGCTGGGGAGTACCCTGAAGTTAAAGGCAATCCAAACACTGCGCCATTTTTTTTTATAAAGACGCATGTACAAATATATAAAATTGCTGCTTGAAAATGACATCTATTTAGAGGCCACCGAGGTCTTGTTGATGGGAACTAAGAGCTAAAAATATTTTTCTAGCCTCAGATTCACATACAATGATAAAGGCTTGTAGCGTATACGTTTCTCTCGTGCAATGAGAAATGCCGAAAGAATTATTTGCATGAGACGTAGCTGTAATGTTCTGATATTATTATGGCAAGCTGCATGCATTAGATAAGGTTAGAACACCTGCATGCCGCAATTACACCCCAGAAGAATGGTAATTGGAAAGTGAAAAGAGTAAATGTAGAACAACATGAGGCATAATGGTTCCTGCATTGACGTCGAGGACGAGTCGTCTTTGTTTGTAGTGACCTTTCATTACTGACTGCAATCAAAGTTATAATCGCAGACTGCCAACTTACACAGCATTCAATTAGAATGTTGACCTTTCAACAGCGGAAAGCTTTCCACTGTATTGTTATTACGCACTCATCAGCTCCAGCAATTAATCCAATCGTCACGTTCGTGGCAGAGGTGTCCACATGGTTTCGAGGTCAGAGGAACAGAGATTCGGTCTAAGTCGAAGTTTTGCTCCAAGAAGAAAATTTTACAAATTTGTAACCTTGGAAGGG
Source organism: Elysia crispata (assembly GCA_033675545.1). Classification (NCBI taxonomy): domain Eukaryota; kingdom Metazoa; phylum Mollusca; class Gastropoda; family Plakobranchidae; genus Elysia; species Elysia crispata. The sequence continues at coordinate 923,055 of JAWDGP010002623.1, read as the reverse complement.
TGTCTGCTACCAGTCTTGAAATAATAAAAATTTATGTCTAAGACATTCTGTATAGGCTCTGTGCATGTGATGTCAGAATGATTAAAAGAGTATTTTGGGCTCTGTGTTGTCCATTGCGACTCCTCCTTACACCCCTTCACTGTCGTATTGGACTGATACCGAAAAAAAATACAAAAACTTAAAACGTTGAAATTCGAATCAACATCGCAATTCATTAATGTTGATGTAATGCCATGGTAAGAAAATGATGCAGGCATTTTAGAGCAATGTGAATAAAACAATGTTTAGAAGGAGTATGTCCTGACCTCTTTGATATCACCAATGAAATGTTTGTCTCAAAGGCGATCTCTTAACCGTCTTTTGTCATTAATAAAAGTGAATCTCAAGTAGATCTATCATAAAAAAAAACGGTTAACTCTTGTCCTAAGCAACATTAGAAGCAGCTGCTGCGGGTTCAGTATGGTAATGGTGACAACCATAATCATTCTTGTGATAATTATTTTGTTACTGTGTTATTTCTGAGAGATCAGTTTTGCCATCTATGCCTCAATACAAGCATGTCTATGCTGTTTACGTGAAAACGTATTAAAATAAAGGAACTACCATCAAACAGGCAGCACCCTCAACAATATTATGGGACTGATCGAAATTCGTTCATGCAATCGCGGTCACAATTATTGACTTGTTATCATAACAGTAAGCATTAGTGTACCATAATTACCTTTTGTTGTTATTACAGCCATGATTCATAATTATATTCACTTGTCTGTCTATCTTGTTCTCTGACTTTCTTTTTTTCGCTGTCACTAACCGTGTACTCTGTCGCGTCTTCCTGTCTGTTTTTCGATCGCATGCTTCATGTTTGTATGCTTCTCTCTCTCTCTCTCTCTCTCTCTCTCTCTCTCTCTCTCTCTCTCTCTCTCTCTCTCTCTCTCTCTCTCTCTCTCTCTCTCTCTCTCTATCTATCTATCAATCAATCTCTCTCCCTCTCTCTCTCTCTCTATCTATCTATCAATCAATCTCTCTCCCTCTCTCTCTCTCTCTCTATCTATCTATCAATCAATCTCTCTCCCTCTCTCTCTCTGCCTCTGTCTGTTAATCTGTCTATCTGCGTGTCTCTGCCTGTCTCTCTGTTGTCTGTCTGTCTGTCTGTCTGTCTGTCTGTCTGTCTCTCTCTCTCTCTCTCTCTCTCTCTCTCTCTCTCACTCTCTCTTTCTCTTTTTCTCTCTCTCTAGCTTTAGATGCCCGTCCGCTCTAAACGAGTCTTTACGTTTTCAACAGATCGTTGGTTTTGTGCATTTATGTGTGTAAACTTTTTTTTTTATTTTCAAATTTTGTTTCCTCTTTGAGATTGGGGAGGAAGATGCGACTATTTCTTGTTTGGTATTTGAGTTGTCAAGAATGCTCTTAATCTAAAAAAAGAAGAATATCACGTGAATGAGCAACAAATAGTGTTAAGCATCGCACTTTCCTTAGCTAAAAAGTTGTTTGCTCCAGGCCTCATTTTTAGGATAAGTTAGTATATCCTGTACTTAATGCCACTTTGGAAAACCGGTATGAATAATCATGACATCCTAAAATTAACATGATACCTTTTGCTTCTCACCAAACGCATCTAGCGTAACCTAGGGAACTTGAAAGTAATAAAAGAATAAAAGATGTGTATCATCAAAGGATCATGAGTGTGACATTTCCTTTAGCTAACTTCAACATTGGAGTGTTAACTCTTGACAAAATCTTTTTGTGAGCAGAAATCATTTAAGCTTCAGTACTGTTATACTAGGACAGAAAACCACTTGAAATAAGAGGGAAAGCTTTCCACTAGTCGCTATTAGAGATGGATGATAAGGAGGAAAAAAAAAAGAAAATCAAAGGCCAGAAGCGAAAGAAAGGAGAGAAAAAAGAAAGATTGAGTAAGCCTATTTTTTCATATGACAGCAATCAATCATTTCAGGTAGGTGATGAGCTTTTTAACTCATTTTTAAAACCTTTTCATCTATACTAAGTTTGCTGGAAAGGAAAAATGAGAATCGATGTACATCCATGTACATGTGACAAATAATAACTATCAATATAACGGTCATTCCCATCGGTCTCTTATTTATCCGTAAATCAGTACACACCTTTCTCTGGTTGCCTATGTCTGTTATTTCTTTCTCCTTTTCGTCTTAGTTGAGACCATAAGTCTATTTAGACCAACTTATTCCTAATATTTTATTGCTGTGAGGTTTACTTCTAATTTAAATTTGCCTTTCTATGTCATCATTCTGGAACAAAGAGGATCAGTCTCTCTGTGTGTGTCTCTATCTCCCTCTCTCTCTCTCTCTCTCTCTCTCTCTCTCTCTCTCTCTCTCTCTCTCTCTCTCTCTCTCTCTCTCTCTCTCTCTCTCTCCCTCTCTCTCTCTCGATCTATCTATCAATCTACTATCTATTTCTATCTATCCACCTATCTATCTATCCCCTCCCAACCCCCCTCCCCCTCGTCTCGTATATATCTCTCCAATCAAAGACGTTGTTGATCACCGAGACTGCACCCATCGAGCCCACAACAGCTCTGCTCACTGCTCGAGCCTGCTGGCCATCAAGTTAGACCGCCGTGGTCGTGTGCCCAGCACCCTGGCCGAGTATGCAATTATCAGGCATGGCCAGCGCCCAGGGAATGAAATTAAGAGGGCGGAAGACTGCAGCAAGCGCTCATTTCCGTTCCTGCACGCGAGAGTCCTCCGCCTGCCCACGCAGAACCGACAACTACCAAGCACGGCTACACTCAACCCTGTCTTAGCTGGTCGACAAGCGCTGGCCTCGCCTGCCAACCCTCACAATGGACCGCAATACAACCTGGCTCATCTAATGCAAAAATTTTTACACAGTGTCATTTTTAGCTTGCGTTTTCGAACAACCATCAGAATGACTAGAGGAGTATTGAATAAGGCTCATGATATACTTGGTCACCTACCAACTGCACCAGTCAAATATTTAAGTAGTGGTCTCCAAATTATTCGTCAAAAACAATATGTCGACATTGTTAAAGATAAATGTTATGAGCTTTCTTTGCAGCAATTGACCATAAACCGCTAGTCTTTTCTATATTTAGCTTACAACACGGAGCTAAGGCGATAAAATTCAGCCTAGGCCCGGTGCTGGTTTAGATCTCATTTATCCATCTTCTTCCTCTCCTTTTTTCATCTCCCAGATAAAATCGCGAAAGTGTGCGATCAAAATCATAACTGTGCTGTACAACATGGAATGAGCTCTGATTGCCGACCCCTCACCGGCTGGTATGGATGAAGTTTTTTTTTTTTAAAAAAGGCACATCTTAATTAAAACACGTCGAGTTCAAAGCTTTAGCTACAGTAACTGGGCCAGGAAGATGTTTATACTATTTGAAGGTGCATGATTGTCTGCTGAAAATTAATACTTAGTAGAGAAAGACGTGCATACGTTCTTTACATTCAAAATTCAAAAATCAAACTTTTAGGTCTGAGAAATTAAATTAACAGGTAATACAAATCACTCAATACGAGATGCAAAGCTTCTTTTACATGACAGAAAGATGTATTTTCCTGTGTACTTTTCAAGCTTGAGCACACATGAACTGGCGCCGAATTTCATCGTATCCACTGCCTTAATGGAGATTACAAGAGTGCATTAAAAAGTATGTTTATTCAATGCACTTGAAAGAAGAAAAGCGATGCTGGTGCAAGTTTCATGCTTTTGCCTTGTCCCTGATTAAGTTAAATCAGCCGCTGTGACACAAGGTTTTGACGGAATAAAATTGTTCGAAAACATTTAAGACATCAGTCTGAACGAACTTAATGATTGGAACTCTGTCATAACTTTAATCATTTGAATGTCTCATGGTATGTTTCAATTTCTTAGTTAACAAACAAAATCAATAATCTAAAACAAAATTTTACGTCTCAGAATGTACACTTCAAAACCTATTCGCTGATGTTAAAGAGAGAGTACACAATAAATAAACAGCTAATTTCTTTTCACTCAATACCCGAATGTCTTCAATAAGAAGTTGGCAGGTCCTGTCTGTGCAATGTTCACAAACGTTCCGGTCTTCCCAAACTTCCCTAAAAATACTAATATGGCTTCCCACTCGGGCCGAGGCGCGTGCCACGTATCCTCAAGAGTCTAAGAGGTTTCAGGGGGTTTACAAGAGGCGTTTACTGTGGACAGGAAGACACGGAAACGGAAAGGTGTGATGGTGGAAAGGGTAGTGGCATCTGAAAACAGAGAGTGTATTTATTTCTTACCTATTAGTCATTTTGATGAGTCACGAAAAGTTCAATCCGTACCAACGCAAATATGAGGGCCAAAGATTTCAAGCGGTTTCTTCTAGTACCTATGTCTCATCCTTTTCATCCTTGTCCCGTTGCAAGAAATTTCGAAAGATGCGTCCTGATTTTTGGAGACGGGTTTGATTGTAGCCGATTTTAGACGCTGGGAGCGTCATGGATATTTCTCAGTACCGAACGCTGTTGAAGTACGATAAGTAATATCCTTATAAAACTGGAAGTAAGTTTGAAATTTAGACTGATCAAAATGTTCAATATTCCTTTATTCGTCCTGGCACTATTCTAGTTTGTGTCGCTTGTATTTACTTCATAATATAATAGTTACAACTAATTATAAAAGACTTTTGTTACCAAATTACTTACGTAAGCCATTCTAATAGGGCATTCAATTTCTTGTACTTTGATTATTAACATAGATTTGCTGCTGTTTATTAACGAGTGTATTAAAGATAAAGTACTGAGTATTAACGTGGCTGGAAAAAAACCTGAAGAAAGAAAAAAGAAAAAAAAATTCACGAGTTAGGACTAAAAGTGACTCTTAAAATTCTTCTAATTGTGTCGTTAATGATAAACGGCTATCATACGTTAAAAAATCCTTCCTAATGCTATTTAATAGTTAGACACCTTAAGTCACTATGACTATCATATGACAATCTTATGCTTATCGAGAATTCCAGTACGGAATATAGTGTGTAGAAAATGAAGTGAGTGATCATTTAACAGCTATTTTGTAGTTGACGTATTGATGAAACAGAAAGAAAGAGTTTCCTTTCGTTCTGAGACGTTAGACTCCATACTTTTCTAAGGAGAGATAACTTTTTTTGGTAGGTTGATGCAACACCTGCTTATGTCTATCACGCGCCGTCAAATTTGTGTGCTGAAAGTGACGAAGGTCTTTTTTAAATTACTTTCCGAACTTAGTGTGATCTATGTTCCCCTCACCTCTCTAAGAGAATGTCCCATAACTTGCAAACATGCAGTTTATTTAAAAAAACGTTTGTTCTTTTTTAATAGTTTGGCGAAATCTAAATTTGCCACAGAATCGGAAACGTCAGAGCCAGCGATAGGGCTGGTTAGATGGTTGGATCCATTGCCACCACAAGATGTGCCTACAGGAATCGAATCCGGGATCTCCTTATTGGCTGTCGAATGCTCAGCCAACAGCTTACTGAGCTATCTGGAGCTTAGTTCCGGAGAACTTTAATAATTATGAAATGAGGAAGAGTTTAAGAAATACGAATATGACTTCATTTATGCGTTTCAGGTTATTGTATCAATACTTTACAGATCATACTAAATGTTTCTGATGAAACAAGGACTTACTGTTAGTAAATATCAGCAAGCACAGCCTCGAAATCTCTTTTGGGTTTTAAAAGAAATGATTACGTATGACAAAGGCAAGGCGTTGTTTTTCACTTTTACCATGGTCATCAAACTTAAGGATGTTCCATGTCGGAATTTTCCTATTTTCGTGAACTAAATATTATTGGAGAATATTGAATGCACAAAGAACAATAAGAAAGTCTAGGGAAAGCCATGATTCAGTGCCTTATGCCATGGCAGTAGATTCTCTTGCAGACACGCGAACGTCTTTCGATTTTTTTCTTCGACAAAAATTGACATTTAGCAAAAGCTGACCAGTCTTCTTTTCTCCCATAAGGGACTCGTTTCAAGACATTCAGGATTCCTAGAAATCTTGGTACTCTTGCAATTTACCGGGCTATGAAGCCATCAGAAGAAAAACGAATGAAAATAAAAACAAACTAGACTTTCTCTGTAAGAAACAAGAGGGAATCAAGTAGATCATCAATAACCATTACGGCAAAGCAAAGTTTGTAATTCCATCCCTCTTTAACTTGGTCCAGAGACGCTCGTCTATTGTGGATGCTGATGTGTCTTACAATCAATCTCTCTTTAGCTTGGACTTAAAGCGACCCATGAAATTGCTGAATGGCACATGTTCACGAAAAGAAGAAGAAGAAGAAGAAGAAGAAGAAGAAGAGAGAGAGAGAGAGAGAGAGAGAGAGAGAGAGAGAGAGAAAGAGAGAGTGAGCCCAACAGACAGATAGACAGAAAGTCAGTTATAAGGGAAAAAAAGAAGTGGATCAAAGGAAATACACGAAAGGGACGAAAAGATGGCGTGGGAGAGAGAGAAAGAGAGAGAGAGAGAGAGAGAGAGAGAGAGAGAGAGAGAGAGAGAGAGAGAGAGAGAGAGAGAGGAGACAGACAGACAGTCAGACACACACAAACAGTCAGAAAAAAAAAAAGAAACAAGGACATAGACAGAGAAGTGAAAAGGGAGGGCAGACTAAACGAGGTAAGGAATAAAAATTTAGACTAACTTCTAATGATTATTTAGGATCATGAAAACAGTAATTTTCGAGAGTACATCATAACCCAAGAAAACATAAATGGGTAACTCAATTATCTTGCAGTCATTCATAACAAATATATCCCAATTTGTTCCCTCACAACCTAAAATGCAGGTATTCTTATATCATGATGCTGTATGCCAGGATACTACACTGACGTCAAAGGCTTCAGTACAATGCCGTATTTGTAAACAGGTATGGCTGGATGCCATCCGAGATATATTATTTATCTTGGAATGATTAAGGGAATCAAGAGAAAAGGTGTACAAATTATGGCCTTTTGTGTAATTATAATGAAAGCAGCTCGGGTTCTATAAATGTGATTTATTTATTGAAATTATTCAATTGTTGGCATCATTTAAAAAAAAAAGTTTGATCAATTTTGTTTCCACAGTTATGGACAAATTTTCCTTTATAATATTGTGAGAGAGGCTTGGAGTAAGTTAACGCAATATTTGGCGTGTAAAATCTGATAATTTTCCACATCATTTTCGCGCGAAAGCATTCAGTTGAGAAGACTGATTGGTAGAAAAAAGGAGACATAGGACTGGTGAAGGAAAGGAACACGATGAGACAACGATAGTAGTAAATAGAAAATCTGCACTAGGACAAAGAGGTCCACATGACACAAGGCTTGGGGAAATACAAAATCTGCGGATAGGGAATGGAGGATGGGGATTAAAATTACTTTGTCCATCAGATTAGAAACTTTGGAGTTAAAAGCCAAGGCCATTCAATATATTGTTTCAAATTTATTAACTTGGTGAAGCTAGTGAAATACAGGTTATTAATGTAGACGAGGGAAAATGCTGATTTAGCAGCAATTAGACACGTCCCTTTTTGGGGACTTTAAAGGAGCTTAAATCGTTGCGTTTATACTCAGACACTCGCAGAATATTATAGAGATCCCACACTCCTACACTCATTCTCAAAGTGTCCAACTTGATATCGAAAACAACCAACATGTTTCCCTTCCCCCTCCCTCCCCCTTCCTTCTTTTTTTTTTTTAATCTGTGCATAGCATGCCGTGCCACGATAAAGCTATCCGTCCTAATGAGTTTTAACAGGACGACACGTCATGCAGAACGAAATAGACTGGCCAGGACGTCATCAGGTCCCCTGGGCTCACACTTGCCACAAGAGGGTCGGTAAGTTCATCTGGGACGAGCAACTATGGCGTCTATTTTAGTACCGTGGTGTGAGCATCTCCAATAATAATAACAGTAGTAATAGTAGAAGAAGTAGTAGTAGTAGTAGTAGTAGTAGTGAACTGGTGCGAATCGCATTATAGCTTTGTGCGGGATCTTCACAAGGAAGTATTTTAGGAAAGACGATGATGAAATTTTGAAGTGTTTGTTTGAAGTGTCATGACACTCGAGAAAGATGGGCGTGGTCATTTTCAAAAAGGAGAGAAAAAAAAAAGCGTCGCGGTGGAGTTCAGATAGTGATACTCTCAGCTGAAGAGCAGAAAGAAGAGGTTTAGAGCTACTATAAAGCAATATAATAAACCTACAATAAGTATCCTTATTGTTAGTTTGATGCAAACGGTGAAGGTCGGATGAAAAAACGGGGGCGGGGTTAAGGAGAGCACTTAATATTGGATAAAAAAATATACTCGAAACAGTGGGTTCCCGCTACGTTGAGTTGAAGCTTGTAGAGTAGAATTTTTTGCGGGTTGTTTCATAAGCCTCACAAATCTTAATTTATGTGTTATCTTTCATGACGTCAAAATCAACTTAACCTTTTTTTCACAACACCGCAGCTTATTGTAGACAAAAGCAAGGAAATTTCCAAGATTACGCTGGGGATTTTACGTAACATATTTAAAATAATACAGGTCAGTAATGAGTCAAGCAGTGGTTTCTTGAGCCACTCCGGTATGGAGCTTCTGGGGATATCGCAAAGTTGCAGTTTTACGCCAGTGCAAGAGATGTTGACCTGAAACAGGACCTGGAGTCGAACTCTTCCAGTTGAGCCTCCCGCTCGTCTCGCCAAGCAAGGGAAAGTTTGACTTACGATGGGATTAGCATCCATCTGACCGTGGCCCATCCTTGGAGAGTTTCACTCGAGTTTTGTTAATTTTTTTAATCGTGTTTCAATGTCATACATCCTATAGAGGTTGAGCGTACTTTAGTGTTACGCTGTTTTCAGGTGAATACTTACTAGCCATGCAAGAGAAGAAACAGCCGTTTGACTTGTAACAGACTGAATCAAACACACACACAAAAAAAAAGTAGCAGAAAACAAAAGTAAAGCTGCAGAAAGAAAATTAATGTTTTACTCTCAGTTAGAATTTCTGTGGATTTTGTTCATATTACTCAAATTGTTTTGATTCTCAAATTAGGAAAAAATAGGTTAGAAGTGAAATTAATCTTAAGAAAAATGAACAACTTAAAAAGAAATTCCTATTATATTATTACAAAAGCAAATTAGTTTGGAAATAAAATAAAAGACATAAATGTAATCCGTCTCCTTCCACGATCATCATACTAAAACAAACATCCCTTCCAAACGCAAAAGAAATACAATATACAAGTCTGCTTTTGTGTAGTAGGCATCCCAGATTCATTTCCTGACGATAGAGCCATTGTGATAACTTTCTGTTCAAGATTGTCCGTGATGGGGCACGGGTAGAAAAGATGGTGGGTTAAGTATTTTGTAGACAACTACAATGTGTGGAGTGTATCGCTAGTTGGAAATCCCTGAAGGTCAAGTTCCAATCGGCGAGGGGGAAGGGGGAGGGGGGTTATTTATGCCATCTTAGGAAACGGCAGCTGGGGCAAACCAAATGAACAATGCATGGCGATTTCATAAGGAAATTAGCAGCAAGGGTTAAGGGAAAACAACTTACACAATGATGGGAGTCTCGTTATCAAGGGAGCTGTAAAGTTCATGTTTAGATTATGACCAAATTAAAAAGCAGATTGCACTTTTATTTTACTGATTTTCTTTTGTTTTCTCCTTATATGAAGCGCGATAATTATGTCTTGCAAGCATGATTTATTACGGTAATTATATTTGAAACTGCGCATTATAGGAATGTGGCTCTGAGCATTGAAGCTGATTGGTTCTGATCTAATCAGCTGCGGCTGGATGACATTAAGGGTCACCACGTGACTGTTCACCGTAGAAGATCCCAAAAGCCACGCAGTGTTGGGAGAATACGATCAAAGTATGCTAATGCCCGGCTTGGCTAACCAAACTAGTTAACTAAACACCATCAAACCAAGCTTTTCTTGTCATATTTTTTTTGTGATAAATATTAATGATAGTTAACCAATTTAATAATATACGGTATAGGTATTATAAAAACACCGCTTTGGCCAGAACTCATCGAAACAATGAGCTTGACTTATAAGCGCGTTCATCTGCCTTTCACTTCAAAAAAACTTAGATCGTTTTGTTGTAGACAGACTATTATACCAAACAATCAATCTACTACGACAAGTTCGTGCGCCAAACACTAACGTAGTTGAAACACCGTCGAAATGTCTATTTTTATATAGTTCATTGTATTCAGTCTATCTAGGAGATGACTCACTGAGCTTTAGTTAGATAACATCAGGTAGGCCGGCGTACCAAGCGCCGCTTGTTGCCAAATCCGGCTCACGCCCAATCCCGTTGATTATAATTGTTTTAAAGGAAATAGTTCTTTTTTTTTCTCTCTCTCTCTCTCTCTCTCTCTCTCTCTCTCTCTCTCTCTCTCTTCAGATACCGATTTTGAAGGATCCTGATTTTATCTAACTTAAAGTTTGTCGTCAGGGATGACCCTATTTCCGGAATAATGTGCCCAGTATGTCTGAAACATAAAATGTGGTGAGACTGATAGGCTCAGTCTGTAACTGTTGACTGCCAAGCCTTAACACGCGCAGCGCGGAACAGGATGGTTTGCCCTGCTCTTTTCCGCCTGCATAAACCGACGGCAACCATGCGCGAGTTGTTTCCTTTTCTTTCCTTTACTTATTAAATCTTTATTTTTTATGGTTTATTGCTTACTAAATAATTAGAGCTTTGAATTTGTCTTCATATCTCATGAAATCTGTTGATTTTAGAATGAAAAGGTCAATCGCGTGTATTTAAAGAAAAAGAAAGAACGACACAGCTCATATTAAATCATAAAGAGATTATGATAATACTTTATTTGAAATGCCACTTCATCAAAGTAAAATTAATGATGTAGACATGTTTGATTGCTTCTCTGTGAACGACGCATAATATAATAGGGCCAATAATACTGTCGACGTACGTCTTATGTCATGCGCTTTACGAGATTTGATGATTTGTGCTTTGAGCATTCCTCAACAATTTATTATAGGGCTATTAAAAATAATAATATGAAGTTGGTCGGAATAGCCAACTGTAAGCCAGGCGGCACACAGAGAAATTCATTTGCCGTTTGCCATATTCCATACGCCACTCGACGCTTATGAACATAGATGGCATGAGAGAAGTGGTGTCTCACAGGAAATTCATATTCCACACCGCGAGACACGTATAGCACAAGCAGTCACATAAAAAAAGTTACTTGTTACTCGTCGCTCGACCCCGCCGGTGAGGCTATGACGTTATGAAGTCATTCAAACGTGGCTTGACCCTCCTTGCAAGTCGCTTGTATTGTAATGCACAAAGTCTTGTTCATTAGTTTTATCTTCCATTCGCTGTTGGTAATACGTGCCAACATAATTTTTATCCTGTTTGTTTTCAGTATCAAAGCTTTTTTTTTTTTTTTTTTTTTTTTTGACATTTTTCAACTATGGCCACTGAAAACATCGCAACGATTCGAAGAGGCAGAAACATAAGATTAATTTATCTTTTTAAAGCATGTCTTTTCATTTATGACACCAACACATAAAGCTCGTACTTACCTGCAGCTTCACAGATCTATCTGGGGGGTTTTAATGGTAAGAGGAAATAAACTTTTGTCTAGCCTTAACTGCGTTTTGTAAGCATTTTCCTTAAGAATTGCATCAAATTTTTAAAAGTAAAGTCTTGTGTCTGTAATTTACAAGTTATCACAAGAAGAGAACTTGGCGTGAAGCATAAATCGTCAGCACCAACATTGAGTGTCTTTTTTTTTCTTCTGTTTTGTCGTTCTTCATGTCGCTGATACTACACAAGGGTGTTTTTGTGTGACCTGTGACAAAAAGTCTATAATGTTTTAGTGTTGAACGAGCGACCTTTATCGTGTGCTTTATCTCACCTTCCTCTCAGGGCGGTAATTGAAAAGTGTAGCGAGTGGCTGGTGATATGACGAGTAACGTATGGCGTATGACTATTTCTCTCTGCAGCCTGGCTAAGTTTCTCCAAAGCATCCAATGACAGAGGACAAACCCATAACAACAAAAGTCTCCAAAGTTTGAATAACAAAATAAGTTTTCAAGCATTATTTTTACTGTCTTGCAGACAGTAATAAACCATTATTAATTGAGTTAGGTCACCAGTAGCTGCTGAGGAGCTTGAAGTCAGCAGTCAAGGACTCCAAGGTCGGTGGGTCAACGAGTTGATTTTGAAAATCCCGGTTACGTGAAACTGAAGAACTTCGAGTGGATAAGATTATTGTTAGAATCGTGGTAAGTTGTAGTGCTTTCGCGTCGACATTATGGCTTTGATCCATGTGAAATTTGATGTCCTTATAATTATATTAACAATATCTTGCTATTCTCTGGGGCAAAGAGATATTGGAAAAAAAATTACTTGCAGAGACTCCGCTCCGCAAGTAAATGAAATATAACTTTAATTTTCATCGGGTAGGTTATCTTGACTTAGTGATAAAGTAAAAAAGAGTTAAGTTACTGCTCATCTAATTGTTTCTGTAATCTATCAATCCAGAAATCAATAAAATAATATTTCAATCTCATTTAAACTAAATTCATCCTTTGCCCGATGGAATTCCTATAGTTTCGACGATTTCAAAGATAAAGCTAGCGACACTTTGTTTGATCTTTCATTCTTACTAGTACAATTGTTACGGAGAGTTTCTTTACCAAACAGTCATTATTCTGAAAGGTATGAATGAGTCTTCAACCGAGTTGGAGATAGAAGCCTACAACATCATCTTAAAAAGGATATAACTTAAGAGGAATAACTTGATATTGTTTGAAACCTTTAAAAATATGCATAATGATTTATAACCTGAATTTTACAACGTGTTATGATAATAATTTTAAAATATGAGACATCCACTAAATTGTTGTGCTCGAGAAATGTATAAAAGGAAGAGAACGTGACTGAATTTATTACTGAGTCGTTCATAGAATGACAACAGAGATAAAGTTAACTGTTTTGATTATTTCGTCAAACCACATCTCTCTCTCTCTCTCTCTTTCTCTCTCTCTCTCTCTCTCTCTCTCTCTCTCTCTCTCTCTCTCTCTCTCTCTCTGAATCTTGCAGTACAAATCTAATAAGTTAATACGTTATTCAATGCAGCTAAGCATGTAAAAGTTGAAAAAAAAAAACAAAAAACGGCAAAACCTTAAAGATTGTTTCTGACAGGCCCACTTATTAATACCACAATAATTATGTATCACACGTACCGAAAAATAACTTTTATAGCTCATTATTACATTAATCTCGACTATATGCATGAGAGGCTAACAAACAAGGCGTATGGTTTCTTTATTTTTAGTTTACGCCCCCTTAATTTTCGAGCGAATATGGTGCGGAAATGTTTTGAGTCGATAGTTTGATATTAATCTTCTATTTTAACACTAATATTCCAGTCATATTTCCGAAGAAAACCCTTCCACAGGAAACATGACGGGAATAAATTTTATCCCACGAAATATTTCTCCCGATCCGAAAGGCAAAGTCTGTAATCTTATCTTCAGGAGCTTCAACACTATGGTGGAGGACATTCTTCAAGAAGACCTGTATAACAATATCATTGTACTCGATATTTACTTCATTTTATTCCTTTCTTTATTTGGTTGAATGCCTGCGCCAAGCACACTAGAAATTTAATTTTCAAATAGGCTTCGTTAAAAAGCTTTCCCTTTAACCATTCTACCATTTCTGTGGCAAAAAGCCTTATTTCAAACTGAATTTGATGAAAAAGAGAAACTTAAATTTCGAAAGAACAATAGCTTCTTTTAGAAAAATTAAACTATTTTTTTCTTCGATTGAGTTTGGAATTCATTATAATTATTATTATAAAGAAGTTACTCTGTCCTTTAACTTATTAATAGCCTGAGAAGGAGAGTAATACAGGGCTTACAATAATACCAGTTGTTATCACAGTTAGAGAGAACTTGTTGGCTGTTTTCTTAGAAAGTGAATTACTCATTATTTTTGCTTTCTATCAGAAACAATGACCCTCTTGCATCGTGAGTTGTGCCTTTGCGCATTGCATTTCAATCTGTGATTCCTTGGATTTAACATTTTAATTGTAATGACTGTCTGTCTGCTTTTCTCTCTCTCTCTCTCTCTCTCTCTCTCTCTCTCTCTCTCTCTCACTCTTTCTCTCTCTTTCTCTCTCTCTTTCTTTGTCTGTCTCTCTGTCTCTGTCTCTCTGTCTCTGTCTCTCTGTCTCTGTCTCTCTCTCTCTCTCTCTCTATCTATCTATCTATCTATCTATCTGTTTATCTATCTATCTATCTCTTCTTCTTCTTCTTCTTCTTCTTCTTCTTCTTCTTCTTCTTCTTCTTCTTCTTCTTCTTCTTCTTCTTCTTCTTCTTCTTCTTCTTCTTCTTCTTCTTCTTCTTCTTTTTCCTCTCCGTCTTCTGCATTTTCTTCTTCTTCTGCCGCTTTTTTTCTCTATATATTTCCCTCTACATATCTCGTTTTTACAGTCTGATTACAGTCTTCAGACTATTTAGATCTCTCTCTCTCTCTCACACACACACTCACACACTTACTTTCTCTTTCTCAGTGTAAGAACGTTCGATTGGCAAATAGAAGGACATGGGTTTGATCTTTGACTTGGTATCAGTCTATTTGTGGAGTTGGATCCCACCTAACCTGTTATATCATCGGCATACAGGAAGCTGCCGTCGCCGAATAGCTTCTTCGAAAAACTTAAGGGATGCAAAACTGACCAAAGAACGTTCCCCCCCCCCCCCTCTTTCTCTCTCTCTCTCTCTCTCTCTCTCTCTCTCTCTCTCTCTCTCTCTCTCTCTCTCTCTCTCTCTCTCTCTCTCGCTCTCTTTCTCTCATTCACTCCTTTATTTCATTCTTTAATGTTTTTGTACAAGGACATAAAATATCACAAACTAAGCTGCCCTTTTTCACGTAAAATAAAAAGCGAAAACAAAAAATATAAATGACCTGGTTCATACATTGTGGGAAAGATCGCGAACTGCATCAAGCAAGTTCTAGTGAGGGACCAAATGAGGAAACTGATCATCTCGAGATAAGCTAAAACTTCCTGTCTTCGCCCGGGAACACAACGGAAAGTACAGGCCAGAAACCAGGGAGATTTTTCGGAATCCTCGAAAACAATGGCGTGGACTGGAGACGTCTACTTCTTGCCCAAGTGGTCCTCTCCGGTGCCATTATGGGCCAAGAGAGCTGGGCGGTGTGAATGCGTACAACTCAATCGTCACAGGCTAATGCGAGGCTGCCAAATGATGATAATATTATTAGCCATGTAAAACTGAGACAAAATAGCCCAAGACAAAAACTCATGTAGAGCCACGTTGGCGCTACAGATTTTTTTTTCTATTATTTTTAAGATTTGGCGGTTGCGCCAGCGGCGAAGTCATCCTAGCAGGTTATGACCCTACCTTCACTTCTGTGGCACCCAAGAGCGGTAAGCCACGATGCGTTTACATTTTTCGTTTATTATTATTATTATTATTATTATTATTATTATTATTATTATTATTATTATTATTATTATTATTATTATTATCATCTTCCTCTCAATATGATCAGTGTCTTCTTATCTCAGGGGCATATTACTCCGCTTTTAAACCTAATAATATTTAACATTTTTAGTATTCAGTGTATAAGTTTGTTCTACAATTTTACAAAAACGAACAAATATGTTAACAGATTCGTTTGGTTTTCTGAATCTCGGTCTATTCTAAGTTTATAACTTTAAAAAAAACTTATTTTCCTATGGCGTGCCATGAAAATATGCGCTTTTGACTTATTTTTTTACAGAATTTTGCACAACTTACTGTTTTAATTTCTAAACTTGGATTTTAGACAACTATTCAAATTTAATGCTGGCCTTTTGAATATTTGTTATATTATCACATTCTAAGCCTATTGGCATTAAATATTTTTGGCAGCACATTGTGAGAATACCAGTTTAATCAATGAAATGTAGAGGATCATGCACTTATAAAAATTATAATTATGATCAGTGAGCCAATACATTGAAAGTGTTTGACCTTTATCAATTAACTGTCAATGTAAAACCGTGGGAGCACTGGTCGGTTTGAAGTAGTGTGTGTGTGTTTGTACGTGTGCTAGTCTGTCAATGAAGATCTACAGCTTTGACTATCATGACTCACATGCTCAAGCCATCATGCAGTCCAAACATTGTGAGCTTTGCGCTCTCTGCTCATTGCTTTTGACGACTGACGTAATAATGCCACATTCAACTTACAATTGATTAACCACAACCATCAACACAGACTACTTCTCATAATAAATCCAGAGGACAATATGAAGATAACGATGAAAACACAAACAATGATGATGGTTATAGTGTTTTCTGCTTGACTAGGATATGCCGATATATATGACTGTATCAAGCTGACATTAAATAAAGGACAGCTTGGTGCAAGCCCACATCCTGGATTTCAAAGCTGGGTTGCATGTTTGATATGGCTCATATCAGAAGCTTTAGCGATCCAAACTGACCCGTTGCACCAACAACGTTTTAAGTGAAAAGCGACAAAGGCCTCCTCACACGTTCAAATGGCTAACAATCTTCCCCTAGGCTAGGGCAAGGTCACTATTCCATATCTTCGAAGTATAGAGCTTGCTATTTTGAGTCTTAAGCTTAGCAAAAGATAATTTTTGATGATTTACTCTGTTAAGTTTGTGTTTCTGTACAGTATTTTTCACATGATACAGTTTTTTTTACAATGAAATCTTACGTAATAATTTCAGCTTGACCATTATGACGTTTTGTAAAAGCATTGTAAAAATTTAATAGAAAGGCCTATTTCAGTGAGGCTAAAACTAAGCACAACAGACAACCTCTTTTTTAATTCCATTAGAAAATGTGAAGAAAACAACAAAAACATAAAAAATAATGAGCGTTATGGCGTTTCTCTTTGATTAGGACGTATATGATTGTATCAAGTTGACTAGTCTAAGACTTGCTCTCTTCTCGTTTGAAATATTTTGTTTTTTAAAGATAGATAAGGCAGGATATGTATTACTTAGTGTTTTGTATCAAAAGTATTGAGATTTTAAACTGTCATGAGCATGTCAAAAGAATAGTAAACGCTGTTAGCAGTGTAAATTTAAATATTTTAAATAACCGAGAAGCCAGGGTGTTTGTTACAAAGTATTTTGTATAACTGCCATAGAGCTTTTGAATTGCCATGGCTTTCCGCATGTCAATAGAAAAGCAAACATTTTCAACCATGACCTCAGTATACATTTAAATATATAATTTGGCAAAGTAATTCATTCACACGTTTTACGATTTCAAAAGGGAGATGTGAAATGTCCAGGTTGTTTAGAAGAAATTTTTTTTTTTTAAACGCTTCAAGAGTCCCTTTCATACAATGATGCTACTACATTAAGATTTATTATGAATTTTCTGAATCGTTAAAATAAATTCAGTGAAAAAAAAAAAGAGATAAGTGCTTAAAACAAGTTAGTTTCTTGCGTTGATGCTGTCTCGGAAAGAGAATTTAAAGTGTTACAAAGAGAAAAAGAGGTGGAAGATAAAGACAGACAAGATGAAACAGAGAGAAGGAGAAAGAATTCTAAAAAAGCTAACTGGACGTCAGCTGAGAAAGAGGGTGTGAGACATAAAAAAGAGGCAATCTTGATTGAAAGAGTGAGAGAGAGAGAGAGAGAGAGAGAGAGAGAGAGTGAGTGAGAGAGAGAGAGAGAGAGAGAGAGAGAGAGAGAGAGAGAGAGAGAGAGAGAGAGAGAGAGAGGAGGAGGAGGAGGAGGAGGAGGAGGAGGAGGAGTGGCAGCAAAATCTATTTTATCTACTGAGACATCAGTTCTGGTGCTGTGTAAAAGAAATAATTTACAGGCCTATTGATGTTGTTGAACTTCTTTTAAAATCTATTGTTGAACTAATCATTAGGAAACTTACTCAAACTTTCACTTGGAATATTTTCAATAATAAGAAAACCATGAAAGTTTAGATTTTGAGGAACAATCAATTTTGACTCTGTTGTTCCAATGTTTTAGATTATTATGATTTTACTTTTTAAGCTTTATTTAGCTCTTTTTCTTTAATTTTCATTGTTTCATCAATGAGAAAATAGGTATGCAACCAGGTCTAAATGGCAGCATTGTTACATATCGTAGTTCATACTCATTTTTATAGGTTTTAACTTACAAAATAATTATGAGAATTTATAGTTTTAAGAAAAGTAATTACACCTTTCTGACTGCGTACACATGTTTTATTTTGTTACACCAGTTAACTTTAAAACTAAATAACATTTTATGTGTTGCAAGCCACGGTGAAGTCTCCTGATTCAAAGTCAATTCGTCCTAAAGTAGGTTGCTCTTTTTTGTTTAATTTTTTTCATCAATCGATATAACTTGCAAACAAAATTGTTTTTCTTGCAGCCACGCCTTTTTGCCTAATTGAAGCCATTCGCTAAGACAAAACTTAGAAATACACAACTGAAATAAAATGGATACATTTTGACACGACTGGTCAGTGGAGAGACAGGAGGTGTTTATTGTGTGCAAAGGTCGATTTCCGTAATTTTTAGAGATATTTCATAAGTATTTTTTTAGATCTATGCAAACAAACGCCAGGGAGGGCATGGAGATTGCAGCCATATTACAGCTACAAAAATAAACAACGGTGGGACAAGGATGGAATCAAATAAGCCATGGGAAAATTTCTAATCCCATATTGCATGGTGCAGCAATAGTATAATTCAATGGTCATTGTAATATCTTTACACAAAACACTTCACGAAATACGTAAAACCTTTCAAAGGTTCATTTAATATGGCCAAGTTATTTAAGGCCTTAGTTGTGTGTGACAAAAAACCACGCAAACATTAATGTACAAAACGGTGCACTGTATTAAAGCATTACTCACGTCCCCACGTCTTTTGGAAAACCCAATGCTCAACAAGAGAGCCCTTTGTAGTATTAAAAAAGACTTAATAGGGCAGAAAGTTAGTGTAAGAGTGGATGACTCACATTTTTCTCTAAGTTGCTATCTATGACGTACATTCATTGTTTGTGTTGTCAAGTGTTGGAGACAATGCTTGCCTGGAGCCACACGGCTCGGCGCTGACTCAAAACCACTGGATGCATGAACCCGTGCTCTTTGACCCGCGTATCCAGAGTTTGCCAGGGACTAGAGCACACATTCTCTGGTCTTTATACATGTATTTTTTTTTATATTTTATTTTGCTGCGTATCGCATACCATGATATTCATTCTATAAAATTTAATGTCTTTGTTGATCTCAGGCACAGAGAAATTTGTTGATCCTTACACAAACTTTATACAAGGGTAAAACGTGTACGTTTATATTAATTGCAGAAAATGTGGAGTTTCGGAAGACAGTGCAATTTTTCTTTGTTCTTATCATACAAGTGAGAAAAGAAAAATCCAGAACATTTTCCACGTTTCAATGGTTTTGAAAACTGCCTCTCTTAAAGCTCAATTTGGAAGATAAATTTGGACCCGAAATAAGGTCTGGCCTCTTTGACATCCTCTAAATTTTTTTAAAGAACTGGTAACAGAACTCTGCAATGCTATTGTTCATTCATAGATAAAAGTTCTACTTTGAATTTGATGGAAAATTACTAAGGCTATCACTTTTGATGCTTGTATTCTTCATCAACGGAATTTGGGGTAAAGAATGTAGATGCATGATCTATGTTAGAAATGTATGATGTGAAACATTCATTGGTTAGAATAAACTATGAATAACTAGTACCTGTTCTGTTTTGTAAATTTTTTTAACTTTTTTTATTTTGTTTAGACAGTGGCAATAACCTTTTAGGCAAGGATTTAAACATTCTGATTTTAACATGTCACAAATTAGTGGTTTATTGCTTACTCAAAAAAAAAAAGATGAAAAAGAAAGGGAAAAAAGAAATATTAAAAAGAAACAGGGACCAATATGTTTGACTGTGATAGTCTTTATTTATGACAAAAGTAACAATAAATAATCTTAACTGAGACAAACTTGCAAGGGATAAACACAATACATAAACATTATTTAGTAATGTACTATCAGAGGATTGGGATCAGAAAACACAAGAAAGTTTCCCAAAAAATCCATATCTGAATACAATTACAGTATTATTGTTTCACAAAATGTAGCCCCCAATAATCCCCAAATGCTCTACTAGATCTAAGTTGTTCTTTAGCACTAAATATTGTAAAGTGAATTGTGCACAGAGTCTACTACTACTTCAGCTACTATTAGCTCTAACAACCTTATTAAACTACAGCACATGTCTCAATACTGGAATTCAAAAGTTTACTTCAACAAAGTCCAGCGATTGAAAATAAGTGTAACTGAAAGCAAATTTAATAAGATTGTACAATATTTCACAGTACACAAGATTTTTTGACATGCCTTCTTGAGTGCGTATTTATAATTCAATTTAAATATTCAGTGCGTTATTTAAGTGCTTACAGGAACACATCATAAACTGTTGACTAATTTGACTGATAAGATAATTTAAAACAAACAGGGCAAAATATGAAGGGTATCTCAGTAAGTTAATATGATATAATACTTTTTTTCAATATAATTTGTATCAATTGTGTCTGTTGCTCTAAAAGTGTGGGAAGTGAATATTTACAGTGTTTCAAAATGTACACAAAGTACAGAAGGATTTGTACAACTTCACAGCCTTGATTATTTTAGAAGATATATTTCTAAAATGAAAACTATATATACAGAAAAAAGACAAGTGATCTAGCGAAACATCAATTAAAATGCAAAGACAATAATAGTGCTCTGAGAAAAAAAAAATTGAATAGGCCTACTATGAATTAATAATATTGTTATCAGAACAAAAGTATTGTTTATAACACTTGCTTCGACAAGTGGAATAAACAAAATAAAAGCCTCAGTTACCAAAAATTTGTAGGTCTTTTTCCCATGAACATCTTATATATATATTGAATTTTGCTGCTTTACATTAATCTAAACAGTATTTTATGATTCTCTTCAAATCAGTTATTTTCAAAAGGACACATTTCACAATTCAAGGAAAATGTGGAGGAGGAAAATTATACATATGCAGCCATGATTTCATGATCACTGAATGATCCAAACTTCTGGGCTTCTGTTTAAAAAATGTAAGTTGCACATACATTGATTGCATCCTTAAGGTCACTCTCAAAATGTGAACATTATTGAAACTTTAAAACATTAAAACAAAGTAGACTGGGGCAGCATATCAAATAATGTTCGACATGCAGATCATTATGTACCTTCTTAAAGACAACTTTAATACATGTTATAACCTCCATCTCTCTCTTTATATTTCAAGTTTTACTTCCCTCCTCTCCTAACACATAACAGTTCAAGCTCAGCACATGATCCAATGCAGTCCATCCTCAATAAAAAAAAAAGAGGATGATAAGAGAAGTGGTATAAGAAAGTGACATTAAGAAGTGCTATAATCGTTTCAAATACTTATATTCATACAGAAAATAAAAAGAAAAACATATTATGAAGATCAACATCTGTTGAAAGTTAAATGCATTAGCCATTTTACATTTATCCCATTTTCTTAACAAATCATTATTTTTAATTATTTAATTTCATTATATTTAATTTTTTTTTAAACCAATTAGACTAAGCCAATTAAGTGAAGTTTAAGTAGAACAGAGAGTCAATTATTATATGAGGATAAAGTAGGTTTTCAAACTGACAATAGATAAAAAATAAGACAGTTTCAAAACAATTTTTTTTTATATTTTGCATTGCTAGTATGCTGCAAGTGTAAATTTTGTTTCTATTATGGTTTCTTTTTATGAATTCAATATATCAAATTTATCCTTAAAATAATTATGGTTTATTTAGAGAAAGAGAGAAAGAACAGGACTTGAGAGAACATATGTGTGCATATATGTGTGAGGGTGAAAACTGAAGCCAAAATTTTGGAAAGAATACAGTCAGATTTCTTACTTTTCTCATGATGATAACGTTAACTTTAAGACATCTTTTAAGGAACAGTAATGCTGTACGCAATTACAAATAAATGTAATGCTCCTGCATATTCACACTCCTGAATCAAAAAATAAAAATATCATGTTTCATACAATGATTATCACCTAAATCTCAGGTTCATATATAAATGTGAAGCTTTTAAGAATATTTTAAAAGAAATACCATGATAAAAACAAGTAACTAAAACTAATTACAAAGAGTGATTACCCTTGATTGTGTTTCTTGTTCTGAAAGGCAATAATCCAAGATGTCCTCTTGCTGAAAATTAGATTTAAGCTTACCAAGAGAAAGTCACAATAGGTTTGCCTCAGATTTGCAAGAAAAGTTCTATTTCCGATGGTTACGTTAGAAATTTACAGCCATGTCTTTTTTTAACAGGCACGGTGTTTTACACTCTGCCGAGGCACAGTTATTTGTGTTGAAAAAAATGTCCATATCCCTCCAAGATCTGGACATTCTCACATATGTGTGGAACATGGTCAAGCCTTGAAGAGGTACACTTGAGTTGGAAGATCATTGTTGCTCCCTTTCATGAAACATGACGAAATTGAATAATCTGAGTCAAAGTATTGAACAATGTCAATCTCTGCAGAGCAAGGTCATTTGGCAATGTCTATAACTGCAGTCATGATTTAGTATGTTGAACTATCCTTGAAAGGGCTACCTCAAGCATGCTATATATAGTGTCACGCCTTGATCATTATTAAGACTTTGAAGAGGCATATTCATGTCTATATGGAAGCATATGGAGAAAATTTTAATGGCAGCAGTAGCATAGTAATGTAATTGAACCTTGCAGCTAAATCATATCCATGTAGAGAGATGGTGATATTTCAGATAACACTAGTCTTGAAAAGAATGTGTACATCATGATAAGTTGGGGTTACAAAGGGTAGACTCATCTTCAGGGTGAGACAGTTCAATAGAACTGCGTTGTCTACAATAGAGTCAATGGTTTGCTTCAAGTATTAATATCTTGGAAAAGGCCTTAAAAATGTGTATGGTCTAGAAGCTAGACTCAATATGTGTAGCTCTGACAAAGGCAGATACATACACAGTCTAC